>ML324541.1:0-120889 GCA_005239505.1 Nicotiana paniculata | reverse complement strand
TGTCACTTTAAGTGGAGAAACTCCCGTACCCCCCTTAGGGGCGTATAAAAAGGAGGTGTGACACTTAGTGTAACTGGAACATATAGTCCCTTAAGGTAAACTTTTCTCATATTGTTTGCTTTAGGGAAGTGTCTTCCTGAATGACCATTTTCTGAATTTCTCATGAATTTTCTTCTTTAATCCATTCTATTAACGCCGGGGCAAAATCTGAAATTCTAATGATTCTGACTATTATCCAATCATTCAGTTCTTAATTCACATTTAGTTATCCCGGTCACCTGCCCAGCTGATTTGTATTACTATGGGGGTCTAACTTTTCCTTTTGCTCACGAACTTATTTCTCGAAATGAGGATATGACTTTATGGCCTATACTCTTTTGTTGTCTCAAGTCCTTTCACTTCTTGTCTTTTCCTTCACTCGACGACAAACTCTATAATACTGTCATTTTTTTTATCTATCGTTGTCATCCATGTATCACACCTTACTCATAATTGATTCATTAACTCTCTTCTTATTTTCCTGCTGACGTTTCTATCTATCACTTTATTCTGAAAACTTATCGACAAGATATTCTTTTGCTTTTAGCTCCCTTTTGCTCCATCCACTGGCCCTTCGGGTTGCTTAACATTATCTCTCTACTAGGGACGTGAGTCATACTAAGATGATATTTATCCTTTCGAGGCTTCTAGTGCCTATCTTTGTATTACTCATATCTAGCTGTACTATTTTAGAGTGCACCATCGGGGTGTCTCACAAGGAGATCTATTAGCACTTTATCCTTCGGAAGTGTCAAATGATACAAACAATTCATCCACCATTTTGATTACTCTAATCCCAGCAGGATTCTGATATCCCGCCCCTTTTTTTAAACCATATATATTAGCTCCCATAAGGCGTAACTTAGATCGGTGTGTCCAATTGTACATACCCCTGTTACTGTTGAAGGTAACTCAAAGGCTTATATTCCTCTGCTTGAGTTGTAAATACTGTTATTCTTCATTAACTAGGCGCCTCGTACCCTTCTTCATCTTGCTTCTTTGACTTGTTGAAATTTGTATCTATCTTCGGAATCTCTCATTGCTTTTCACCATAGGGGTGGATAGATATCCTTGCCTTAAGGATCCTTATCAAGAGGCTTACACGTCTTAATACACACATGATCTACTGTTGACCTTGCATACTCATCATAAAAATCATCAAAAATTGAGCCACTATGACTCAACTCTTCCATCGCTACATTCAACCTCTTACCAACTGCAGGTATCGTCTTATTACGAATGAAATAGAAGTTAGGAGTTTGGATTCTTATAAGTGAGCTCTACCACACGATGTAGAGTAAGAAGAAAGAGTGACAATCATAAATTCCCTGTAGCCTCCTGCTTATAAGTGTGGTGCACGACACACCCATAAACAAGACTCTACTAGACACGGCTTGTAGACTTCCTAGGACAGAACTGCTCTGATACCACTTTTGTCACACCCTGACCTAGGGGGCGAGATGGGCACCCGGTACCTTACTCAACCGAGTACCAACGTAACGTATCTTAATTATTACATTATCATATACTCGTGACATACGGGCCTAATGGGCCAACATAATTATTTATAAACTCTAAACATAGGCCGACAAGGCCATACAAGAATTCATATACATGAGATCTGTCCACAAGCCTCTAAGGGTATATAAGTATCATAATGGTCGGGACTGAGCCTCGCCATACCAATCAATACATGTCCTAATTGTACTGACCAAACGAGCAATTCCGAAGCAAATGGAGTGCACCAACATCTTCCCCTGAGCTGATAGCCTACTTGGAGGGCTCTCGACCTGTCTATCAGGACCTGCGGGCATGAAATGCAGCATCCCCAGGCAAAAGGGACGTTAGTACGACTAATGTACTAAGTATGTAAGAAATGAAAATCGGTAAATAATAGACATGAGAGAAACATGGAGTAAGAGACTCGACATGTAAGTCTGAATAACTCTGTAAATTATGAAATAATTATAGTGTCATGCATATGCGTATGAATATCATGTCGTGCATAGGTACGGTAATATTATTTAGATAAGATGACTACACAGCCTCACAAAATCGGCTCATATCTTAAACATGATTTCTAACATAATTCACAGATCAAGTGCTCTAACACATAGAGTACAGTAATAATATTTAGATAAGATGACTACACAGCCTCACAAAATCGGCTAAGTCATAATTACTACGGTGCACGCCCACATGCCCGTCACCCAGCATGTGCGTCACCTTAACACCGATCACATAACACGAAATTCAGGGATTTATATCTTCAGAACCAAGTTTAGAAGTGTTACTTACCTCAATACGTGCAAATATCTACTCCAACAAGCCCTTGCCTCGCGAATCGGCCTCCGAACGCCTCGAATCTAGCCATAAACAACTCGATACAAGCAACAGAAGCTATCAAAATCAATTCCATATGAAAATCTAAGTTCATCATCGTAGTCAACCTCGGTCCCACGTCTCGGAATCCGACAAAAGTTACAAAATCTGAACACCCATTCAACCACGAGTCCAACCATACCAAAATTACTCAAATCCGATTACAACTCGACCTTCAAATCCTCAAATTAAAGCCTAGAAAATTTCTACATTTTCCCCAATTTTCAACCCAAATCACTAATTAAATGATGAAATCAATTATATATTCATGTAATTTAACCAAAACCGAGTTAGAATCACTTACCCCAATCACTCCCTTGAAAATCTCTTTAAGAATCGCCTCAATGCGAGCTCCCAAAACCAAATTATGAAAAAATGACTCAAACGCTCACTTTTGATATTTTAATAATCTTCCCAGACGTCCTCCTTCGTGGACGCGGCACGTGCCACGCATTCGCAAAGCACAAAACTCAGCTGCCCAGAAATCTTCTTACGTGAACGCGAGCTTCCAATCGCGAACGCGTTGCACAATATCTCCAGACCTTCGCGAATGCGTTGCTTCATTCGCGAATGTGAAGAACAACTCTTCACTTGCCCGAAATACTCTCCGCGAACGTGAGACATCACTCTCTAACATGTAAAAGAAAACAAGCACCAACAAAAATCAGCAGTCCTCAAGTTTCGAAATGCTCCGAACATGGTCCGAATCACATCTGACTTATTGTGATGACCCAAAAGGTCATCCCGTATATTTTTAGCTAATTCTATGTTCCGAGGCCGTGAACACCTCCTTCTATCTCACTCCGATTTGTGTGCGCAACCCGGGTGTGTAGCCGGGAAGCCCTTATGTGAAAAACTGATAAAAAAGATAATTTTGTTTTAGAAAATTTAATAAAGTTGACTTCGGTCAACGTTTTTGGTAAACAGACCCGGATCCGGACCCGTGATTTAACGGTCCCGGAGGGTCCGTCGGAAAATATGGGACTTGGGCGTATGCCCGGAATCGAATTTCGAGGTCCCAAGTCCGAGAAATGAATTTTTTAAAGAAAATTATTTTCAAAAAAATATAAAGGTTTTTAAAAATGAAATGTTATGTGAAACCTGTGGTATCGGTCCCGTATCTTGGTTCTAGAACCCGGTACAGGTTCGATATGATTTATATGTGTTATCTGTGAAGTTGGGTATGAAACGGACTTAGTTTGACGTGGTTCAGAACTTAAATGTAAAATTGGAGGTTTAAAGAAGCTTTGAGAAATTTCATTGATTTTGGGGTTTAATTCGATGTTTATGATGTAATTTTGGTGATTTGATGTCACGGCCCGAAATCCCACTTTCGGCCGTGATGGTGTCTAACGTTGAACCCGCTAGACAAGCCAACGTGTGCAGTTGAACTAACATGATAACTCCTAATTAACAGAATAAGCTAAAAACAGTTCACCATTATTAACAGCGGAAATAGATAAAGTTTCAAAACTAAGTAAAGATAACATAATACAACATCACAATAATTCCCCAAAACCTGGAGGGAAAAACTCACGAACTGTCTATAGGAGTGCTAAATACAAAGTCTGAAAGGAAGTACATGACTGTCTCTGAGAACTAGAGGAAAGACAAGACAGAAATACAGGAACTAGGGATAGGAGACACGCCAAGGCCCACGAACGTCAGTGGTATACGTTGAAGCCTCTGGGGTGGACTGAAGGTGACTCCCTCAACGCTGTCCACTGGGTCCGAGTGTGGGATCTGCACAACAATAAGATGTGCAGTGTAGAATCAGTACGACCGACCCCATGTACTGAGTAAGTGCCGAGCATAACCTTGGCCGAAGTAGTGACAAGGCTGAACTTGACAACAAACGTTAACCTGTCCTATTCTACAACATATCTCGTGGAAAACAAAGCAAAAGATAAACAGATACGTAGGGGGATACGGGAGTAGACAATGGGGTAACAAGTGAGATAGAGCAGTTAATTAAGTACATAGGAACAGACAAGAAGGCAATTTATAAGAAATATGCTAATGAAACAAATATAATGCCAGAAATATATAAATGGCATGGCATCACCCTCCGTGCTTTTACTCTCTTCCTCACAATGCAATGTACGATGTAAGATAACATGAATCATGGCACGGCATCACCCTTCGTGCTTTTACTCTCTTCCTCAAGATGCAATGTATCATGTATGGCACTGTAAATCATGGCACGACATCAACCTTCGTGCTTTTAAATATAAATCATGGCAAGGCATCAACCTTCGTGCTTTTAAATATAAATCATGGCACGACATCACCCTTCGTACTTTTACTCTCTTCCTCACTATGCAATATATGATGTGATCAATGTAAATCATGGCACGACATCAACCTTCGTGCTTTTAAATATAAATCATGGCACGACATCACCCTTCGTACTTTTACTCTCTTCCTCACTATGCAATATATGATGTAATCAATATAAATTATGGCACGGCAGCACCCTTCGTGCTTTTACTCTCTTCCTCACTATGCAATATATGATGTGATCAATGTAAATCATGGCACGACATCACCCTTCGTGCTTTTACTCTCTTCCTCACTATGCAATATATTATGTAATCAATGTAAATCATGGCACGACATCACCCTTCGTGCTTTTACTCTCTTCCTCACTATGCAATGTATTATGTATTCAATGTAAATCATGGCACGACATCACCCTTCGTGCTTTTACTCTCTTCCTCACTATGCAATGTATTATGTATTCAATGTAAATCATGGCACGACATCACCCTTCGTGCTTTTACTCTCTTCCTCACTATGCAATGTATTATGTAATCAATGTAAATCATGGCACGACATCACCCTTCGTGCTTTTACTCTCTTCCTCACTATGCAATGTATTATGTAATCAATGTAAATCATGGCACGACATCACCCTTCGTGCTTTTACTCTCTTCCTCACTATGCAATGTATTATGTAATCAATGTAAATCATGGCACGACATCACCCTTCGTGCTTTTACTCTCTTCCTCACTATGCAATGTATTATGTAATCAATGTAAATCATGGCACGACATCACCCTTCGTGCTTTTACTCTCTTCCTCACTATGCAATGTATAATGTATGACAATGAAATCATGGCACGACATCAACCTTCGTGCTTTTAAATGTAAATCATGGCACGACATCAACCTTCGTGCTTTTAAATATAAATCATGGCACGACATCAACCTTCGTGCTTTTAAATATAAATCATGGCACGACATAACCCTTCGTGTTTTACTCTCTTCCTCACTATGAAATATATGATGTAATCAATGTAAACCATGACACGACATCACCCTTTGTGTTTTACACTCTTCCTCACCAATGCAATGACAATTATCGAAATGGCAAGGAATGCAACATAGTGGAATCACAAATCATAATCACCCGACAAGGGGAAAATATCAGTCATTATCATAACAATTTGCCCGACAAGGGTCTCAGCTGTAACCAACCTTTTCAAGTATATCCTTTACAGTTGGTCCTCAATAGGACCATTACGTCACAAGTTCATCAACGAGGATTTTCAACACAATCAACTTCAAAGAAGAGATAAATTCATAATACAATGGATATGGAAGTAAGGACAAGAATTTTGTCAAAAATGGTCTCACGGGCATGCTTGACACACAATGCATAGGTACTCATCACCTCACCTATGCATTGGACATGACAAGCACTTAGCACATAGCATACGATACCTATTCCCTCACCAAAGTAAGGCAAGACACTTACCTCGGGTCCAAAAATAACAATTAAGCCTCTAACACCGCCTTTCCTTTTGAATTCAACTCCGGAATAACAATATCTAGACATAATTAACTTATTAACATCAATAATGACTCATATCCCATAGCCTAAATATACAATTCCTAGCATTCTTCCACAAATACTAATATCCGACCCCGGGCCCGCTTGGTCCAAACACGAGGCTCAGACCAAAACCCGACCACCCATACCCCCACGAGTTCAAATATATGATTTGTTTTGAAATCCGATCCCAAATTGAGGTTGAATTATCCAAAATCCCATAAACCCTAACTCTACCCAAATTCCCTAATTTCTACTTTGTTATCATGATTTTAGGCTTAGATTCTAGTGATTAGTTGATGAAAGTGAGAGGAAATGATGTTAAGAACACTTACCTATGGAGCTATGGTGATGGAGGTCTTCAAATATCGCCTAAAGAGAGTGGGGAAGAAGGTGGGTTGAGAAAAGTGGTGAGAATCTCGTAATGTTTATGCTTTTAAGGCACTAAAATGACTGGGCGAATTTACTCTACGCGATCGCGGAAAGGAAGTTGTGATCGCGGAGAGTATTGGGTTTTAGACTTACGCGATCGCGAACAAGAGACAGCGATCGCGGGGGTACTCGACACTGACCGTTGCAATCGTGACCAAGCGATCGCGTTCGCGTAGAGCAACACGCTGCTCTGCCTCCAGACCCCTTTAACGCTATGCAATCGCGTGAGGCCCATCGTGATCGCGTAGAGCACCACCCCCAGGCATTGCGATCGTGTCCAAGGACCTGCATTTGCGTAGGGTAATTTTCCACCCCCAACCATAGACACATCGCGATCGCGTGATTCACGCCGCGATCGCGGAGAGCAAAACACAGAACACCAGAAACATATCGAAAAACCAGATTTTTCCAACTCTTTTGCACCCCGACACCTACTTGGAACTCACCCGAGCCCTCGGGGCCCAAAACCAAATATACGCACTACTTCAAAATCATCCTACAAACTTATTCGTGTAATTAAACCACTAATATAACATCAAAACCAATGAATTGAACTCAAAAATCCATAGAATTTTATCAAACTTCATAAACTTCTAAATTCTCCAATTTGATCCGAAACACGTCAAACCAAGTCCGTTTCTTTCCAAATTTTACAGATAACTCACATAACACATATTGAACATATTCCAGGCATCGGAACCATAGTACGGGCCCGGTAACACAGATTTCACATCAAAGTTCATTTTCAAAAGTCTTTCTTATTTTCAGAAAACAATTTTCTTTAAAAATTCATTTTCGGGCTTGGGACCTAGGAATTTGATTCCGGGAATACGCCCGAGTCCCATATTTTCCCGCGGACCCTCCGGGACCGTTAAATCACGGGTCCGGGTCCGTTTACCAAAATTGTTGACCAAAGTCAACTTTGTTCCATTAATTATCATAAATTCAATAGTTCAACACATTTCCACATAAAAATTTCCCAGCTACGCGCTTGGGTTGTGCACGCACATCGAGGTGAGATTAACGGAGGCTTTCGGGGCCTCAGAACACAATTTTTTTTTGCTAAATTATACAAGATGACCTTTTGGGTCATCACAATCTCCACCTCTAAAACAACTATTCGTCCTTGAACGGACATAGAAAAGTACCTGAAACGGGGAAAAGGTGGGGATAACGACTCCGCATATCGGGCTCGGATTCCCAAGTAGCTGCCTCAACAGGCTGACCTCTCCACCGAACACGAACCGAAGGATAACTCTTCGATCTCAACTATCGCACCTGGTGATCTAATATGGCTACCGGCTCCTCCTCATAAGACAAATCCTTGTCCAAGTGGACACCACTGAAGTCAAGTACATGAGATAGGTCCGCAATATACCTCCGGAGCATAGACACGTGAAATACTGGATGCACGGCTGACAAACTAGGTGGCAAGGCAAGTCTGTAGGCCACCTCTCCTACTTTGTCCAAAATCTGAAATGGACTAATGTACCTAGGGCTCAACTTGCCGTTCTTTCCGAATCTCATCACGCCCTTCATGGGAGACACTCGAAGAAATACCCGGTCGCCTATCATAAATTCCAAATTTCGAACTTTGTGATCCGCATAACTCTTCTTCCTGGACTGAGCTGTACGAAGTCTATCCTGAATGATCTTCACCTTGTCCAAGGCATCCTGGACTAACTCAGAACCCAACAATCTAGCCTCTCCTGGCTCAAACCATCCGACTGGAGACCGACACCGTCTACCATACAATGCCTCATACGGAGCCATCTGAATGCTCGACTGATAGCTGTTGTTGTAGGCAAACTCAGATAAAGGCAAGAACTGGTCCCATGAACCTCCAAAGTCAATAACACAAGCTCGCAACATATCCTCCAAAATCTGAATAGTACGCTCGGGCTGTCCGTCCGTCTGAGGATGTAATGCGGTGCTTAAATCAATTTGGGTGCCCAACTCTCGCTGAAATACTCTCCAGAAATGGGAGGTAAACTGGGTACCTCGGTCTGATATAATGGATATGGGAACACCATGCAGTCTAACAATCTCTCTCATATGGATCCTTGCCAACTTCTCTGCTGAATACGAAACTGATGCTGGAATGAAGTGCGCTGACTTGGTCAACCTATCCACAATGACACATACTGCATCAAACATCCTCTGAGTCCGTGGGAGTCCAACTACAAAGTCCATGGTTATACGCTCCCACTTCCACTCGGGAAGCTGAATCTGCTGCATCAAACCACCGGGTCTTTGGTGCTCGTACTTAACCTGCTAACAATTCAAGCACCTAGCTACATAAGCTACAATATCCTTCTTCATTCTACACCACCAATAATGCTTATGCAAGTCCTGGTACATCTTTGCAGCGCCCGAATGATGGAATATCGGGAACTGTGGGCCTCCTGTAGTATCAACTCACGAATACCATCCACATCAGGTACACAAATCCGTCCTTGCATCCTCAAAACTGCCTCAACATAAACCATAACCTACTTGGCATCTCCGTGCCTGACTCTATCTCTAAGAACACATAAATGGCGATCATCATACTTCCTGGCCTGAATACGGTCATATAAGGAAGAACGGGCTACAGTATTGGCCAAAACACTGCCAGTCTCAGAAACCTCCAATCTCAAAAATCGGTTGGCTAACACCTGAACATCCAAAGCAAGAGGTCGCTCTCTGACTGATAAATAGGCAAGACTATCCATACTAGATGACTTCCGGCTCAAAGCATCGGCCACCACATTGGCCTTTCCTGGATGATAAAGAATGGTCATATCATAATCCTTCAGCAACTCTAACCATATTCTCTACCTCATGTTCAACTCCTTCTGTCTGAACAGATACTACAAGCTCTTATGGTCCGTGAACACCTCACATGGAACTCCGTACAGATAGTGCCTCCAAATTTTCAAAGCGTGAATAATGGCTGCAAGCTCCAAATCATGAACTGGATAGTTCTTCTCATGAATCTTCAACTGACGAGAAGCATAGGCTATAACCTTGTCGTCCTGCATCAACACCGCACCAAGCCCAACCCGTGAAGCATCACAATACACAGTATACGGTCCTGAACCTGAGGGCAACACTAACACTGGTGCCGTGGTCAAGGCTGTCTTGAGCTTCTGAAATCTCGCCTCACACTCATCAGACCACCTGAACTGAGCACTCTTCTGGGTCAACCTGGTCATCGGGGCTGCGATAGATGAAAAGCCCTCCACAAAGCGGCGATAATACCCTACTAAACCCAAGAAGCTCCGAATCTCTGTAGCTGAAGTGGGCCTGGGCCAATCTCTAATTGCTGAAATCTTCTTGGGATCCACCTGAATACCCTCTGATGAAGCCACATGGCTTAGAAGTGCAACTGAACCCAACCAAAACTCACACTTGGAGAATTTGGCATACAACTAACTATCCCTCAGAGTCTGGAGGATGACTCTACAGTGCTGCTCATGATCCTCTCGGCTGTGAGAGTATATCAAAATATCATCAATGAAAACAATAATGAACGAGTCCAAATAAGGCCTGAACACTTGGTTCATCAGCTCCATAAAAACATCTGGGGCATTTGTCAATCCAAATGACATCACCAAGAACTCATAATGCCCATAACGAGTGTGAAAGGCTGTCTTAGGGACATCAGACGCCCTAATCCTCAACAGATGGTACCCAAATCTCAGATCAATCTTGGAGAAAACTGTAGCACCCTGAAGCTGTTCTAATAAATCGTCAATCCTCGGCAAATGACACTTATTCTTAATAGTAACCTTGTTCAATTGCTGGTAGTCAATACACATCTTCATTGAGCCATCTTTCTTCTTAACAAACAACTCTGGAGCACCTCAAGGAGAAACACTAGGCCTAACGAAGTCTTTACCCAACAAATCCTGTAACTACTCCTCCAATTCCTTCACAATACTGATACCGGGATACGATGCTTGAAGACCTCATAATTACCCAAAATAACGTGCCTCATCTAACGCCACCTGGAGCGGGCACCTACCTTGTAAGTTAAGGCCCCATAATCATAGCACGAATTTAGAAAATTACGCACAGATGGTTAATTAGTTTATTTATTTATTAATTAATATTATTATTATTACTCCTATTTTTATACATAAGTCTTTAACAAGCATGACTTCCTACCAGTACTTATAGTAAAAAGAAACAAAATTTAATTCACAAGGGAGAATTTGAACACAAGAATTTCCATCACAAGGATCTCATCCTTACATAACTTCCACCGCGGCTCGAGGTCCGGTCTAAATATACCAAATCATTTTAGCACGCGAGGATCTTGTCCTCGATTCTGAATCACAAGTAATATGCATATCGTGCCACCCGAAACATTCCATTTCCTTTATTTAAATATTTTCTGTTAAGAAAAATTTCAACATGTAATGTTAAACACAGTTATTCCCATAGAATTTCTCAATACAAGTATTCACATAAGTAGATTTTTGAGTTACGAAGCTCATCGAAAGAGGAGCATATTAGAAGAATTTTATTAGATAAGTATAACCGAATTAAGTTCAGAAAATCATCACTTTATAATAATTAGAGATTGTTCTTTTAATGAAATCATTTAATGTAACGACCTCATCCATACTATAGAAAATGTATCAACAGACTGGGTCTCCACCTCTAGGAATCTAACCTCCACTTCCGACATTCCGACTCCTGTCTCCCCAGGTGGTTATGTAGTTGAGTTGTAGCTGAAAGAGGGCACGTAGCCTGAGTGCTCTGATGAAATATGACTCTCCCAAGTCTAGGGCAATTTCTACCACTAGCCGACATAAAGTATCATCCTGCCCTGAGTCTTCCAAAATTTACAATCATTTTTGAGTCCTTTAATGAGTATGGGGACTCGCCCTCTGGCTATAGGAAGCAACATAGGAGGATGACAGGTTAACTTATCGAACCTGATGGCATATTCTGATACCGTCGAATGACCTGACGCAACCGTGACTTCCACACTGAGTAGACTTTTGTAGACTTCAAGTTGTTTGAATAAATCCTCAGGTACTAAGGTATAGGGTTATCAAGGAGGTAGACATACCGAAATTCCCATCTTTATCTCTTGCAAAAATCCCCGACCTTATACATTCTAAGCCAAAAATGATATGAAACGCGGCCTCGCAATCTATTCCTTGACAGTGGACCCCCACGTGGCACGAAATCATAGGTCACAATACCTGATAATCCAAGATGTTAAACTTCACAGCTCATATAAATCAACCCCGTTGCTTTACACTTATTCCATGGTGTGCAATACTTCGTGGAAGCGGTCAAGAAAATCATCTGGGTCTTCAAAAGATAAACCAATGAAATGGAGTGGAACTTGTTTGGTAACTTGTCCAACCTCAATAAACAGACTAGTGCATCCTTCAACCATGGAGTAGCTATAAATCCTTCTGGAATCTGAACTAGTTCAACATATACTGACCGAGCTAGAACCTCCGCATCTAGATCCATTTGAGACTGTACAATAAGTGCTGATGTTTGAGCTTTAGACTGCGCTCTGCTTCTGTCTGTTCCCTTGATCGTAGCTGTCACTGGGGCTTCATCTCTTGTTCGGTCGTAGACGCTTCGCGTGTTGTCAAGATTGGCGAGAGGTCAAGAGTAGGCAAGTTCAATCATCAATGATAGAATAAATTCGCACGATGGAGATGAAGAAATATGGAGTTATTCCTAACTTTGCAGCCTCTAGGGGATAAATACAGACGTCTCCGTACCGATCCCTCAAACTCTACCGAGTTGTCCGTGAGTTGTGAGACCTAAGCAACCTAGATCTGATACCAACTTGTGACGGCCCAAAATCCCACCTTCGGCCGTGATGGCGTCTAACGTTGAACCCGCTAGACAAGCCAACATGTGCAGTTGAACTAACATGATAACTCCGAATTAACAGAATAAGCTAAAAACATTTCACCATTCTTAACAGCGGAAATAAATAAAGTTTCAAAACTAAGTAAAGATAACATAATACAACATCGCAATAATTCCCCAAAACCTGGAGTCACAAACTCACGAACTGTCTATAGGAGTGCTAAATACAAAGTCTGAAAGGAAGTACATGACTGTCTCTGAGAACTAGAGGAAAGACAAGACAGAAATATAGGAACTAGGGATAAGAGAGACGCCAAGGCCCACGAACGTCAGCGGTATACCTTGAAGCCTCTGGGGTTGATTGAAGGTTACTCCCTCAACGCTGTCCACTGGGTCCGAGTGCGGGATCTGCACAACAATAAGATGTGTAGTGTAGCATCAGTACAACCGACTCCATGTACTGAGTAAGTGCCGAGCCTAACCTCGGCCGACGTAGTGACGAGTCTAGACTTGACAATAAACATTAACCTGTCCTATTCTACAACATATATCGTGGAAAACAAAGCAAAAGATAAACAGATACGTAGAGGGATACGGGAGCAAACAATGGGGGTAACAAGTGAGATAGAGCAGTTAATTAAGTACATAGGAACAGACAAGAAGGTAATTTATCAAAAATATGCTAATGAAACAAATATAATGCCAGAAATATAATAAATGGCACGACATCACCCTTNAATTTATCAGAAATATGCTAATGAAACAAATATAATGCCAGAAATATAATAAATGGCACGACATCACCCTTCGTGCTTTTACTCTCTTCCTCACAATGCAATGTACGATGTAAGATAACATAAATCATGGCACGGCATCACCCTTCGTGCTTTTACTCTCTTCCTCACGATGCAATGTATCATGTATGACAATGTAATCATGGAACGTCATCAACCTTCGTGCTTTTAAATATTAATTATGGCACGACATCAACCTTCGTGCTTTTAAATATAAATCATGGCACGACATCAACCTTCGTGCTTTTAAATATAAATCATGGCACGACATCAACCTTCGTGCTTTTAAATATAAATCATGGCACGACATCAACCTTCGTGCTTTTAAATATAAATCATGGCACGACATCAACCTTCGTGCTTTTAAATATAAATCATGGCACGACATCAACCTTCGTGCTTTTAAATATAAATCATGGCACGACATCAACCTTCGTGCTTTTAAATATAAATCATGGCACGACATCAACCTTCGTGCTTTTAAATATAAATCATGGCACGACATCAACCTTCGTGCTTTTAAATATAAATCATGGCACGACATCAACCTTCGTGCTTTTAAATATAAATCATGGCACGACATCAACCTTCGTGCTTTTAAATATAAATCATGGCACGACATCAACCTTCGTGCTTTTAAATATAAATCATGGCACGGCATCACCCTTCGTGCTTTTACTCTCTTCCTCACTATGCAATGTATGATGTAATCAATGTAAATCATGGCACGGCATCACCCTTCGTGCTTTTACTCTCTTCCTCACGATGCAATGTATCATGTATGGCAATGTAAATCATGGCACGACATCAACCTTCGTGCTTTTAAATATAAATCATGGCACGACATCAACCTTCGTGCTTTTAAATATAAATCATGGCACGGAATCACCCTTCGTGCTTTTACTCTCTTCCTCACTATGCAATATATGATGTAATCAGTGTCAATCATGGCACGACATCACCCTTCGTGCTTTTACTCTCTTCCTCACTATGCAATATATGATGTAATCAGTGTCAATCATGGCACGACATCACCCTTCGTGCTTTTACTCTCTTCCTCACTATGCAATATATGATGTGATCCATGTAAATCATGGCACGACATCACCCTTCATGCTTTTACTCTCTTCCTCACTATGCAATATAGGATGTGATCAATGTAAATAATGGCACGACATCAACCTCCGTGCTTTTAAATATAAATCATGTCACAACATCGACCTTCGTGCTTTTAAATACAAATCATGGCACTGCATCACCCTTCGTGCTTTTACTCTCTTCCTCACTATGAAATATATGATGTAATCAATGTAAATCATGGCACGACATCACCCTTCGTGCTTTACACACTTCCTCACCAATGAAATGACAATTATCATAATGGCAAGGAATGTAACATATGAAATCACAAATCATAATCACCCGACAAGGGGAAAATATCATTCATTATCAAAACATTTGCCCGGCAAAGGTCTCAGCTATAACCAACCATTTCAAGTATATCCTTTACAGTTGGGTCCTCAATAGGACCATTACATCACAAGTTCATCAACGAGGATTTTCAACACAATAAACTTCCAAGTAGAGATAAATTCATAATACAATGGATATGGAAGTAAGGACAACAAAAATGGACTTACGGGCATGCTTGACACACAATGCATAGGTATTCGTCACCTCACCTATGCATTGGACATGATAAGCACTTAGCACATAGCATATGATACCTATTCCCTCACCAAAGATAGGCAAGACACTTACCTCGGGTCCAAAAATAACAAATAAGCCTCTAACACCGCCTTTCCTTTTGAATTCAACTCCGGAACAACAATATCTAGACATAATTAACTTATTAACATCAATAATGACTCATATCCCATAGCCTAAATATACAATTCCTAGCATTCTTCCAAAAATACTAATATCCGATCCCGGGCCCCCTTGGTCCAAACACGAGGCTCAGACCAAAACCCGATCACCCATACCCCCCACGAGTTCAAATATATGATTTGTTTTGAAATCCGATCTCAAATTGAGGTTGAATTACCCAAAATCCCATAAACCTTAACTCTACCCAAATTCCTAATTTCTACTTTGTTTTCATGAGTTTAGGCTTAGATTCTAGTGATTAGTTGATGAAAGTGAGAGGAAATAATGTTAAGAACACTTAACTATGGAGCTATGGTGATGGAAGTCTTCAAATTTCGCCTAAGGAGAGTGGGGAAGAAGGTGGTTTGATAAAAGTGGTGAGAATCCCGTAATGTTTCTGTTTTTAAGGCATTAAAATGACTGGGCGAATTTACTCTACGCGATCGAAGAAAGGGAGTTGCGATCGCGGAGAGTATTGGGTTTTAGACTTACGCGATCGCGAACAAGAGACGGCGATCGCGGGGGTACTGGACCCTGACCGTCGCGATCGCGTTCGCGTAGAGCAACTTGCTTCTCCGCCCCCAGATCCCTTTAACGCTATGCGATCGCGTGAGG
Organism: Nicotiana paniculata; assembly: GCA_005239505.1. Taxonomy (NCBI): domain Eukaryota; kingdom Viridiplantae; phylum Streptophyta; class Magnoliopsida; order Solanales; family Solanaceae; genus Nicotiana; species Nicotiana paniculata. The sequence goes on along the minus strand of ML324541.1, from coordinate 105,087 downwards.
CCCCTCGCGATCACGTAGAGCACCACCCCCAGGCACTGCGATCGCGTCCAAGGCTCTGCGTTCGCGTAGGGTAATTTACCACCCCCAACCATAGACACATCGCAATCGCGTGAGTCACGCCGCGATCGCGGAGAGCAAAACATAGAACACCAGAAACAGATCGAAAAACCAGATTTTTCCAACTCTTTTGCACCTCAACACCTACCCAGAACTCACCTGAGCCCTCGGGACCCAAAATCAAATATACGCACGACTTCAAAATCATCCTACGAAATTATTCGAGTAATTGAACCACTAATATAACATCAAAACCAATGAATTAAGCTCAAAAATCTATAGAATTTTCTAAAACTTCATAAACTTCTAAATTCTCAAATTTGATCCGAAACACGTCAAACCAAGTTTGTTTCTTTCCAAATTTTACAGATAACTCACATAACACATATTGAGCTTGTTCCAAGCATCGGAACCATAATACGGGCCCGGTAACACAGATTTCACATCAAAGTTCATTTTCAAAAGTCTTTCTTATTTTCAGAAAACAATTTTCTTTAAAGATTCATTTCTCGGGCTTGGGACCTCGGAATTCGATTCCGGGAATATGCCCGAGTCCCATATTTTCCCACGGACCCTCCGGGACCGTCAAATCAGAGGTCTGGATCTGTTTACAGAAAATGTTGACCAAAGTCAACTTCATTCCATTAATTATCATAAATTCAACAGTTTAACACATTTCCACATAAAAACTTCCCGGCTACGTGCTCAGGTTGTGCACGTACATCGAGGTGAGATTAACGGAGGCTTCGGTGCCTCAGAACACAGTGGTTTTTTTGCTAAATTATACAAGATGACCTTTTGGATCATCATATTTGATTACTCGAATAGGTCCGTAGGATGTTTTTGAGGTTGTGTGCATATTGATTTTTGAGCCCCGAGGGCTGGGGTGAGTTTCGGGTAGGTGTCAGGGTGTGAAAACATAGAAAAATCTGGTGTCTAATGCTGTCATCTGGTGTCTGGCCTTTTATGCTATGCAAACGCACAGGTATAAGTGCGAACGCACAACACTGTCATGGGAGAGGGTGGGTCTGTTCTGTGAGAACGCACCCTATCAGGTGCGAACGCGGAGCACTAGAAGGTTACTCTACGTGAACGCACGAGAAAGGGTGCGAACGCATAGGCCTAGAGGGGACCTGGGGGGCTGGGTGTCAATTTCCCTGTGCGAACGCGGCCCCACAACCGCGAACGCATAGGCCAGATTATCCAACCCTTTCCGAACGAGGCCTGGTGCCTGCGAATGCGAAGATTAATTTTGCCCAATCATTTTTAAATACCCAAAACAGAATCAAATACGGGAATTTAGCCATTTTTCACAAACTTTTTCTTCTCCACTCCTCTTGGGCGATTCTTAGGAGACTTCTTCACCATAATCTCTTAGGTAAGTAATCTTTAACTTGTTTCCTTCCATTTTCATCAACATTCTATTAGATTCAAGTCTAAAATCATGAAATCAAAGATAGAAATTGGGGTTTGGGGGTATAGTTAGGGTTTTTTGATTATTTGGAAATTTGACCTTGTTTTGGGTTCGGATTTCAAAACAAATTATATATTCGGGCTCGTGGGTGAATAGGTAATCGGAATTTGAAAATTTTTTCAGGTTCCGAGGTGCGGGCCCGGAGGTCGACTTTTGGGTCGATTTTTATAATTTTGTAAAGATTGAAACTTTGTTATTCGGAATAGTTCCTTATACGTTGTATGTGTATTTTGAAGTTGTTTTAGTTGATTGTGAGCCGTACGAAGGTCTTTTCGCCCAAGATGTCTATTTTCGAGTACCGGGTTGTCGTCTTTGAGGTAAGTATCTTGCCTAACCTTGTGTGGGGAAACTACCCCTTAGGATTGAGTCTTCCTTGTCGATTGTAGTCCGAGTAAACAAGGTGACGAGTGTGTACTCGGACTTATTTGCAATTAGATTGGCCTTTTAGGATTCGTAGGTTCATATATTACCTGTGTATGATTTGTAATTGTTACATTTGAATTCTTGGTTGTTAATTTCATCCGTTCCTGTTTAAATTGGAATTACTTGTCTTTTGGATTCCTTCGTTGGCTATTTGACTTTACTTGACTTAACCGAATATTCTATTTCTCTTGTCATCATGCTATATTTTCTTCCTAGCTTGTTTAATTGACTATAATTAGTGTCATCTAGCCTTATAGTCGACTAGCCGCAGTTGGAACATCTATTCGTTGGAGTCAAGCATGCCCGTGAGTCTTACATTATGATTTATATGACTATTCCCTTAAGTGATACTTAGGTTTAATTGTTATACATTTATGTTATTTAGCACGAGGGGACATTCCGTGCAATGTTTATGTTATGTTAGCACGAGGGGACATGTCGTGCCATATTATGTTATGTTAGGACGAGGGGACATGCCGTGCCATGTTTATGTTATTTAGCACGAGGGGACATTCCGTGCCATGTTTATGATATGTTAGCACGAGGGGACATTCCATGCAATGTTATGTTATGTTAGCACGAGGGGACATTCCGTGCCATGTTTATGCTTTTTAGCACGAGGGGACATTCTGTGCCGTGTTTATGTTATTTAGCACGAGGGGACATTCCGTGCCATGTTTATGCTTTTTAGCACGAGGGGACATTCTGTGCCGTGTTTATGTTATTTAGCACGAGGGGACATTCCGTGTCGTGTTTACGTTATCTAGCATGAGGGGGTATTCTGTGCTGTATTTATGCATTATTATTTTCGTTGTTCCTGTTTGCCATTTACTGCATTTATTGGCAAGGTTTGATATCCCTCCTGTACTGCATGGAAATTTCTGAGTTACGGACTGAGTTCCGGTGGATAAATCTTGAGGAGATTTTGATCAAGGGATTTTATTGAAAAAGCAATGGTTTTGAAAAGATTATATTTGAATGACTTTTACATCGAAGGTATATTTGAAAAGCACTAGTCTTGCCTAAAATGATATTTGGAAGTCATTTATTGGGAAAACATCTTTCGAAAGCTTCGTATTTTGAAAGAAACTATGTTTTACGTAAATCTCTCTATTAATTATACTTATATCTACTATTGGAGAAAGTATGTTTTCAAAGTAAACTCTTCCATACTAAAATGATTTTATTTGCCAAGGTTTTTCATATGATTTGTTGTTTAAAGATTTCTACCAGTTATGGATTTTAATGGCTAAGGCTCGAGGTGAACAAACTGACGTGGAGTTCAGTTATCGGTGTTCCCTATTGTACTGTGTTTCCTTTCGATTCGGTTTTTTTTGCTGTCCATCTTTATGTGTATTTTTGTGTTGTTTCGTGATTGATTTTTGTAATTTCCTTCCACTTTATATTGTCATTGTTGTGAATTATTCCATGAAGTCTTAGATAGATGTAACTTTATTTATTTTGTATACCAGTGGTGTATTGTCTAGTCCTCATCACTACTCCATCTAGGTTATTCTTGATACTTACTGGGCACCGCTGTGATGTGCTCATACTATACTTCTGCACATTTTTGTGTGGAGATCCAGGTATATTTTGTAGTAGCTGTGTGGATGATTACCGAGAAGACTCAAGGTAACATGCTGCTGTGTTTAGAGGCTTCAGAGTCACCTTCTTTGTATTTATTATTCATACACTATTGTATTTAATTCCAAACAGTTGTACTTAGAAGTTGTAGAAGAGTCGTAGAGCTTATGACTTGTACTACCGAGTTTGGGAAAGTTTTTATATTCTGTTGAGATTCTATTTCAAGACTGTTCATTTTCCTTTTATTTTTGTTGTTATTCAGTAACTGCTAGGCTTACCTAGTCCCTAAGACTAGGTGCTCTCACGATACCTAACGGAGGGAATTTGGGTCGTGACAAGTTGGTATCAGAGCTCTAGGTTCATAGGTTCTATGAGTTATAAGCGAGTTTAGTAGAGTTTTGCGGATCGGACAGAGATGTATGTACTTATCTTCGAGAGGCTACGAATCTATTAGGACAATTTCACTTCATTCATTCCTATCGTGCGAGTTTATTGATCTTGAAGTTTGAAATTATTGTTCCATTCTCTAACCGATGGTGAGGACACGAATGGCGGTTCCTAATGATGTTACCCTGAAGAAAATTTCGCAAGAGTCAGAGATAGAGGCTAACGAGGAGCACGTGCCGCAGTTAAGATACTTACCAAAGCATCCGTTGACGAGTCGCCAGCAGTTCTTGTTGCTACCCCGAACTTTAGGAGACCTGAGCGCAGTTTTGAGTATAAGTGGTACATTGACTCAGCCAGGGTTGATTCTAGTGCACCAGTTGCTTCATGGATCAGGGGAGGATTTTCGACTCCCGCAGCCTACACTCTAGAGCAGCGAGATCACATTGGTCAGGTACCCGTTGTTATGACAGTACGATATGTGGTTTCAGTTCAGCCCGTGGTTAGGACAGTAGCCTCGGAGGAAGAATACCTTGGACTTGAGAGGTACAGAAATTATCACCCTTCTATCCTTCAGTGGATTGGAGGCAGATGGTGCCCAGGGTTTCCTAGAGGAGTATCACTATATTATTCGCGTTTCGAGTATTGTGGAGACGAGCGGGTTTGCTTTTGTCATGTCTTAGGTTCAGAGTAATGGGTTGATCAGTGGTGGCGGCATATGAGTTGGGGGTAACCTGGCCGAGTTAGATTCACTAGCATGGATTCAGCCTTTCAGAGATGCTTTGAGAGAGGTTGCACCTCAGTCTTTCGGGATGTACGACCCGCGGAGTTTGAGCAGTTGCGTTAGGGCGCTATGTCACTATTGGAGTATACCGTTAGATTCAATGAGTTGGCTAGATATACACTTCGCTTGGTTGCTTCAGTTAGGAGATGATTCCGTAGAGTCATTTGGGAGATTCAGGCATGATATTCGATTCAACAAGACTGTAGAGTTAGAGTAGGATGCCTTGTTTCAACAGGTAGTAGGGATCGCTCTCCGGTTAGAGCGCACGTGGGAACGGGAGCGAGAGGATAGAAAAGATCAGGGAGAGAGTCCAGGGATTCAATGAGGCCTCGTAGATCAGAGGAATCTACTGGTCCGTATTATGGAGGCAAGGTATGACACGGTAGAAGTTTTGTGGGTCAACAAAATCAGTTTGCATTACCAGCTTTGCATGGGATTTCAGGTACTCATGGGTCTCAGAGGATTCGTATTGTGTGTTTCCACAGCCATGTCGGTAGAGAGATTGTTTTCAGTATGGAGATGTTATCCACATGGTGACAGAGTGTTCCAGGATTCAGGTAAGTGTGTGGTAGCAGGGTGTTTAGGTGAGTAGAGGGCGCCTAAGAGGGGGAGACCTGGCCCGTTATCGTGTTTCATATAGTAAAATAGAGGCCGTTGTGCCAGATATCATCACCCAAGTATGTTTTGATGTGTTATAAAGGGGCACCAATTGTATTTCATTATAGTTCTGCTGGTCGGGGCGAGTTCCCTTATTTGTTGTTTCATTTATGAGTGAGTTCCATGTTTTGCACTCCATTTTGTGTTTGCTCCTGTTGGGAGATTCTATGAGTAGTAGCCCGTGTCTATCGTTGTTTATTTCATTCTTGATAGTGGTGAAACTAGAAGTGAGTCCTTGTTGTTCTTCGTGGTAATGTTTATGTGATTTTCCTGAGTATTTTGTTTACGAGTTGTGATTTAATACTCAATCGAGATGTGAGATCAGCTAGCGTTATGACTTTATCAGCTGATATGAATTAGTGGAGGAATTTCAATTGGTATGATATATTTTCGGTATGTGATTCAGAGTTGAGGACGAGGTCCTCGTGATACTTATGATTTGATATGTTTGGACCGGGCTGAGTACTGCAGTGGAAATTTTATCAGGATGCTATCCTTGTGATTTGTTCATATGCTTTGCTTCTTCCTTGTTATATTGCTTTTGGTAACTCGGTATTGATAGAGAGTTGTGCCTATGGGCTTGTTTGATAGTTCCTTTAGATGTTTTCATTTTCATATTCAGTAATTTCGTTATGTGTTTTCTTTAGTTTAGTTTGCGGGATGTGTGCCCGGTGGTGTTAGTTGTGGCTGGTGACTCGGGTGTTTAATAATGAAGACTTCGTGTTCATTGCATCATTATCAGTGTTATGGGGTTTGGGAACAGATTTCTTTCAGATGTGGGGATAATTGCCAATGTCGAGTTGATTTCGGGCAGCTATTGTGATCAAAAGTGTTATATGAGCCTATGTGTGATGCACTATGTTGTGTGGTCATGCCTTGTGGGTGTAGTCAAGAGTATATGCAGCTGATTGAGACTAATGCCGAATATGGATTTAGAATCAGGTCTTTGTAAATGAGTAGAGGGTGAGAAATAGAGGTAGGAGGCTTATCAGTGGTGATGTGAAGGCTATAATGCAGTTGTGATTGTTTCGTCAGGCTTTCGTGGATTAGGGTGACGTGGGATCACCCGCAGGTATGTGTTATAAGTGTACAATCAGTGATTGGATGAGTTCAAGGTGAATCCTGGCACGTTCGAGGACGAACGTTTGTTTAAGAGGGGGAGGATGTGATGACCTAAAAGGTCATCCCGTATATTTCTAGCTAATTCTATGTTCCGAGGTCGTGAAAAGCTCCTTCTATGTCACCCTGGTTTGCGTGCGCCACCCGAGCGTGTAGCCGGGAATCCCTTATGTGAAAAACTAATAACAATGATAATTTTGTATTAGAAAATTTAATAAAGTTGACTTCGGTCAACGTTTTTGTTAAACGGACCCGGACCCGAACCTGGACCCGTGATTTGACGGTCCCGGAGGGTCCGTAGGAAAATATGGGACTTGGGCGTATGCCCGGAATCGAATTTCGAGGTCCCAAGTCCGTGAAATGATTTTTTTAAAGAAAATTATTTTCTGAAAAATATAATGGTTTTTGAAAATGAAATGTTATGTGAAACCTGTGGTATCGGGGCCGTATCTTGGTTCCGGAGCCCGGTACAGGTTCTATGTAATTTATATGTGTTATCTGTGAAGTTGCGTATGAAACGGACTTAGTTTGACGTGATTCAGACCTTAAATGCAAAATTGGTTATTTAAGGAAGCTTTGAGAAACTTCATTGATTTTGGGGTTTAATTCGATATTTATGATATTATTTTGGTGATTTGATTACTAGAATAGGTCTGTAGGATGTTTTTGAGGTTGTGTGCATATTGAGTTTTGAGCCCCGAGGGCTCGGGTGAGTTTCGAGTAGGTGTCAGGGTGTGAAAACATAGAAAAATCTAGTGTCTAATGTTGTCATCTGGTGCCTGGCCTTTTATGCTATGCGAACGCATAGGTATAAGTACGAACACACAACACTATCATGGGAGGGGGTGGGGTTTTTTTGTGCGAACACACCCTATCAGGTGCGAACACGGAACACTAGAAGGTTACTCTACGTGAAAACACGAGAAGGGGTGCGAATGCATAGGCCTAGAGGGGACCTGGGGGGCTGGGTGTCAATTTCACTGTGCGAACGCGGAGAGTAATTTTGCCCAGTCATTTTTAAATACCCAAAACAGAATCCAATATGGAAATTTCACCATTTTTCACAAACTTCTTCTTCTCCACTCCTCTTGGGCGATTCTTGGGAGACTTCTTCACCATAATCTCTTAGGTAAGTAATCTTTAACTCGTTTCCTTCCATTTTCATCAACATTCTATTAGATTCTAGGCCTAAAATCATGAATCAAAGGTAGAAATTGGGGTTTGGGGTATAGTTCCTTTTGATTATTTGGGAATTTGACCTCGTTTTGGGGTCAGATTTAAAAAAAATTATATATTCGGGCTCATGGATAAATGGGTCATCGGAATTTGTAAAATTTGTCGGGTTCCGAGGTGCGTGCCTGGGGGTCGACTTTTGGGTCGATTTTTATAATTTTGTAAAGGTTGAACTTTATATTCAGAATAGTTCCTTATACGTTGTATGTGTATTATGAAGTTTTTTAAGTTGATTGTATGCCGTCCGGAGGTCTTTCCGTCCAAGATGTCTATTTTTGAGTATCGGGTTGTCGTCTTTGAGGTAAGTATCTTGCCTAACCTTGTGTGGGGGAACTACCCCTTAGGATTGGGTCTTCCTTGTCGATTGTAGTCCGAGTAAGCAAGGTGAAGAGTGTGTACTCGGACTTATTTGCAATTAGATTGGCCTTTTAGGATTCGTAGGTTCTTATATTACCTGTGTATGATTTGTAATTGTTACATTTGAATCCTTGGTGGTTAATTTCATCCCTTCCTGTTTAAATTAGAATTACTTGTCTTTTGGATTCCTTCGTAGGCTATTTGACTTTACTTGACTTAATTAAATATTCTACTTCTTTTGTCAACATGCTATATTTTCTTCCTAGCTTGTCTAATTGACTATTATTAGTGTCATCTAGCCTTATAGTCGACTAGCCGCAGTTGGAACATCTATTCGTTGGATTAAAGCATGCCCGTGAGTCTTATATTGTGATTTATATAACTATTCCCATAAGTACTAATTAGGTCTAATTGTTAGACATTTATGTTATTTAGCACGAGGGGACATTCCGTTCCATGTTTATGTTATGTTAGCACGAGGGGACATGCCGTGCCATGTTATGTTATGCTAGGACGAGGGGACATGACCTGCCATGCTTATGTTATTTGGCACGAGGGGACATTCCGTGACATGTTTATGTTATGTTAGCACAAGGGGACATGCCTTTCCATGTTATGTTATGTTAGCACGAGGGGACATTCCGTGCCATGTTTATGTTATTTAGCACGAGGGGACATTCTGTGCCGTGTTTATGTTATTTAGCATGAGGGGACATTCCGTGTCGTGTGTACGTTATCTAGCACGAGGGGACATTCCGTGTCGTATTTATGCATTATTATTTCCGTTGTTCCTGTTTGCTATTTACTGCATTTATTGGCAAGATTTGATATCCCTCTTGTACTGCATGGAAATTTCTGAGTTACGGACTGAGTTTCGGTGGATAAATCTTGAGGAGATTTTGATCAAGGGATTTTATTGAAAAGTATTATTGAAAAAGCAATGGTTTTGAAATGATTATATTTGAAAGACTTTTACATCGAAGGTATATTTGAAAAGCACTAGTCTTGCCTAAAATGATATTTGGAAGTCATTTATTGGGAAAGTCTCTTTGGAAAGCTTCGTATTTTGAAAGAAACTATGTTTTACGTAAATTTCTCTATTAATTATACTTATATCTACTTTTGGAGAAAGTATATTTTCAAAGTAAACTCTTCCATACTAAAATGATTTTATTTGCAAAGGTTTTTCATATGAACTGCTGTTTAAAGATTTCTACCAGTTATGGATTTTAATGGCTAAGGCCCGATGTGAACAAACCAGCGTGGAGTTGAGTTATCGGTGTTCTCTATTGTATTGTGTTTCCTTTCAATTCGACTTGTTTTGTTGTCCATCTTTATGTGTATTTTTGTGTTGTTTCGTGATTGATTTCTGTAATTTCCTTCCGCTTTATATTGTCATTGTTGTGAATTATTCCGTGAAGTCTTAGATAGATGTAACGTCCGGTCATTTCTATATTCATGTTATTTATTTTGTAGACTAGTGGTGTCTTGACTAGTCCTCGTTACTATTCCACCGAGGTTAGTCTTGATACTTACTGGGCATCGCTGTGGTGTGCTCATACTACACTTCTGCACATTTTTGTGTGCAGATCCAAGTATATTTTGAAGTAGCTGTGTGGATGATTTCCGAGGAGACTCAAGGTAACCTGCTGCTGCGTTCGCAGGCTTCAGAGTCACCTTCTTTGTATTTATTATTCATACACTGTTTTATTTAATTCCAAACAGCTGTACTTAGAAGTTGTAGAAGAGTCGTAGAGCTTATGACTTGTACTACCGGTTTTGGGAAAGTTTGTATATTCTGTTGAGATTCTATTTCAAGACTGTTTGTTTTCCATTTGTTTTTGTTGTTATTCAGTAACTGCTAGGCTTACCTAGTCCCTAAGACTATGTGCCATCACGATACCCAACAGAGGGAATTTGGGTCGTGACAAGTTGGTATCAGAGCTCTAGGGTGATAGGTGCTACGAGTCATAAGCGAGTTTAGTAGAGTCTTGCGGATCGGTACGGAGATGTCTGTACTTATCTTCGAGAGGCTACGAAACTATTAGGACAATTTCACTTCCTTCATTCCTATCATGCGAGTTTATTGATCTTGAAGTTTGAAATTATCGTTCCATTCTCTCACCGATGGTGAGGACATGAACGACGGTTCCTGATGATGTTACCCCGTAGCAAATGTCGCAAGAGTCAGAGAAAGAGGCCAATGTGGAGCCCGTGCTGCAGTTTAGATGCCTACCAGAGCAGCCGTTGAGGAGTCACCAGCAAATCTAGTAAGGGGACAGGTATTGGGGGTGCCTATTGCTACCCCGAACTTCAGGAGACCTGAGCGTAGTTTTGAGTATAAGTGGTACATTGACTCATGCATGGTTGATTCTAGTGCACCAGTTGCTTCACGGATCAGGGGAGGAGTTTAGACTCCCGCAGCCTACACTCCAGAGTAGCGAGATCACATTGGTCAGGTACCCGTTGTCATGACAACACGATATGTGGTTTCAATTCAGCTCGTGGTTAGAACAGTAGCCTCAGAGGAAGAATACCTTAGACTTGAGAGGTACAGAAAGTATCACCCTTCTATCTTTTAGTGGATTAGCGGCAGATGGTGCCCAGGGTCTCCTGAAGGAGTATCACTATATTATTCGCGCTTCGGGTATTGCGGAGACGAGCGGGTTTGCTTTTGTCACGTCTCAGGTTCAGATTAGTGGGTTGATTAGTGGTGGCGGCATATGAGTTGGGGGTAACTTGGCCGAGTTAGCTTCACTAGCATGGATTAAGTCTTTCAGAGATGCTTTGAGAGAGGTTGCACCTCAGTCCTTCGGGATGTACGACGCACAGAGTTTGAGCAGTTGCGTCAGGGCGCTATGTCACTATTGGAGTATGCCGTTAGATTCAGTGAGTTGGCCAGATATACACTTCGGTTGGTTGCTTCAGTTAGGAGATGAGTCCGTAGAGTCATTTGGGAGATTCAGGCATGATATTCGATTCAGCGGGACTTGAGAGTTAGAGTAGGATGCCTCATTTCAGCAGGTAGTAGGGATCATTCACCGGTTATAGCGCATGTGGGACCAGGGGCGAGAGGACATACGAGATCAGGGAGAGAGTCCAGGGATTCAATGAGGCCTCGTAGATCAGAGGAATCTACTGGTCCGTATTATGGAGGCAAGGTACGACACGGTAGAAGTTTTGTGGGTCAACGAAATCTGTTTGCATTACCAGCTTCGCATGGGATTTTAGGTACTCATGGGTCTCAGAGGATTCGTATTGTGTGTTTCCACAGCCATGTCGGTAGAGAGATTGTTTTCAGTATGGAGATGTTAGCCACATGGTGACAGAGTGTTCCAGGATTCAGGTAAGTGTGTGGTAGCAGGGTGTTTAGGTGAGTAGAGGGCGCCTAAGAGGGGGAGACCTGGCCCGTTGTCGTGTTTCATATAGTAAAATAGAGGCCGTTGTGCCAGATATCATCACCCAAGTATGTTTTGATGTGTTATAGAGGGCACCAATTGTATTTCATTATAGTTCAGTTGGTTGGGGCGAGTTCCCTTATTTGTTATTTTATTTATGAGTGAGTTCCATGTTTTGCACTCCATTTTGTGTTTGCTCCTGTTGGGAGATTCTATGAGTAGTAGCCCGTATCTATCATTGTTTATTTCATTCTTGATAGTGGTGAAACTGGAAGTGAGTCCTTGTTGTTCTTCGTGGTAAGCTTTATGTGATTTTTCCTAAGTATTTTGTTTACAAGTTGTGATTTAATACTCCATCTAGATGTGAGATCAGCTAGCATTATGGTTTTATCAAATGAGATGAATTAGTGGAGGAATTTCAATTGGTATGATATATTTTAGGCATGTGATTCAGAGTTGAGGACGAGGTCCTCGTGATATTTGTGATTCGATATGTTTGGACCGGGCTGAGTATTGCAGTGGAAATTTTATCAGGATGGTATCGTTGTGATTTGTTCATATGCTTTGCTTCTTCCTTGTTATATTTCTTTTGGTAAGTCGGTATTGATAGAGAGTTGTGCCTATGGGCTTGTTTGATAGCTCCTTTATATGTTTCTATATTCATATTCAGTCATTTCGTTATGTGTTTTCTTTAGTTTAGTTTCGGGATGTGTGCCCGGTGGTGTCAGTTGTGGCTGGTGACTTGGGTGTTTAATAATGAAGACATCGTGTTCATTGCATCATTATCAGTGTTATGGGGTTTGGGAACAGAGTTCTTTCAGATGTGGGGATAATTGCCAATGTCGAGTTGATTTCGGGAAGCTATTGTGATCAGAAGTGTTATATGAGCCTATGTGTGATGTACTATGTTGTGTGGTCATGCCTTATAGGTGTAGTCATGAGTTGATGCAGCTGATTGAGACTAATGCCGGATATGGATTTAGAATCAGGTCTTTTGTAAATGAGTAGAGGGTGAGAAGTAGAGGTAGGAGGCTTATCAGTGGTGATGTGAATGTTATTTGCAGTTGTGATTGTTTCGTCAGGCTTTCGTGGATTAGGCTAACGTGGGATCACCCGCGGGTATGTGTTAGAAGTGTACAATCAGTGATTTGATGAGTTCAAGGTGAATCCTGGCACGTTCGAGGACGAACGTTTGTTTAAGAGGGGGAGGATGTGATGACCCAAAAGGTCATCCCGTATATTTCTAGCTAATTCTATGTTCCGAGGTCGTGAAAAGCTCCTACTATCTCACCCTGATTTGCTTGCACAACCCGGGCGTGTAGTCGGGAAGCCCTTATGTGAAAACATGATAAAAATGATAATTTTGTATTAGAAAGTTTAATAAAGTTGACTTCGGTCAGCATTTTTGGTAAACGGACCCAGACCCGTGATTTGACGGTCCCGAAGGGTCCGTAGGAAAATATGGGACTTGGGCGTATGCCCGAAATCGAATTTTGAGGTCCCAATTCCGAGAAATGATTTTTTAAAGAAAATTATTTTCTGAAAAGTATAAAGGTTTTTGAAAATGAAATGTTATGTGAAACCTGTGGTATCGGGCCCGTATCTTGGTTCCGGAGCCCGATACAGGTTCGATAGGATTTATATGTGTTATTTGTGAAGTTAGGTATAAAACGGACTTAGTTTGACGTGATTCGGACCTTAAATGCAAAATTGGTTGTTTAAAGAAGCTTTGAGAAATTTCATTGATTTTGGGGTTTAATTCGATGTTTATGATGTTACTTTGGTGATTTGATTACTCGAATAGGTCTGTAGGATGTTTTTGAGGTTGTGTGCATATTGAGTTTTGAGCCCTGAGGGCTCGGGTGAGTTTCGAGTATATGTCGGGCTGTGAAAACATAAAAAAATCTGGTGTCTAATGTTTTCATCTGGTGTGCGAACACCCTATCAGGTGCGAACGCGGAGCACTATAAGGTTACTCTACGCGAACACACGAGAAGGGGTGCGAACGCATAGGCCTAGAAGGGACCTGGGGGCTGGGTGTCAATTGCACTGTGCAAACGCGGCCCCACAACCACGAATGCACAGGCCAGAGTATCCAACCCTTAGTGAACGCGGCCTAGTGCCCGTGAACGGAGAGAGTAATTTTGCCCAGTCATTTTTAAATACCCAAAACAGAATCCAATACGAGAATTTCACCATTTTTCCCAAACTTCTTCTTCTCCACTCCTCTTGGGCGATTCTTGGGAGACTTCTTCACCATAATCTCTTAGGTAAGTAATCTTTAACTCATTTCCTTCCATTTTCATCAACATTCTACTAGATTCTAGGCCTAAAATCATGAAATCAAAGGTAGAAATTGGGGTTTGGGGGTATAGTTAGGGCTTTTTGATTATTTGGGAATTTGACCTCGTTTTGGGGTCGGATTTCAAAAAACATTATATATTCGGGCTCGTGGGTGAATGGGTAATTGGAATTTGTAAAATTTGTCGGGTTCTGAGGTGCGGGCCCGGAGGTCAATTTTTGTGTCGAGTTTTATAATTTTGTAAAGATTGAAACTTTGTTATTCAAAATAGTTCCTTATACGTTGTATGTGTATTTTGAAGTTGTTTTAGTTGATTTTGAGCCGTCCGGAGGTCTTTCTGCCGGAGAAGTCTATTTTTGAGTACCGGGTTGTCGTCTTTGAGGTAAGTATCTTGCCTAACCTTGTGTGGAGGAACTACCCCTTAGGATTGAGTCTTCCTTGTCGATTGTAGTCTGAGAAAGCGAGGTGACGAGTGTGCACTCGGACTTATTTGCAATTAGATTGGTCTTTTAGGATTCATAGGTTCTTATATTACCTGTGTATAATTTGTAATTGTTACATTTGAATCCTTGGTTGTTAATTTCATCCCATCCTGTTTAAATTAGAATTACTTGTCTTTTGGATTCCTTCGTTGGCTATTTGACTTTACTTGACTTAACTGAATATTCTACTTCTCTTTTCATCATGCTATATTATTTTCCTAGCTTGCCTAATTGACTATAATTAGTGTCATCTAGCCTTATAGTCGACTAGCCGCAGTTGGAATATCTATTCGTTGGATTAAATCATGCCCGTGAGTCTTATATTGTGATTTATATAACTATTCCCATAAGTTCTACTTAGGTCTAATTGTTAGACATTTATGTTATTTAGCACGAGGAGACATTCCGTGCCATATTTATGTTATGTTAGCACGAGGGGACATGCCGTGCCATGTTATGTTATGTTAGCACGAGGGGACATGCCGTGCCATGTTTATGTTATTTAGCACGAGGGGACATTCCGTGCCATGTTTATGTTATGTTAGCATGAGGGGACATGCCGTGCCATGTTATGTTGTGTTAGCACGAGGGGACATTCCGTACCATGTTTATGTTATTTAGCACGAGGGGACATTTTGTGCCGTGTTTATGTTATTTAGCACGAGGGGACATTCCGTGCTGTGTTTACGTTATCTAGCACGAGGGGACATTCCGTGCCGTATTTATGCATTATTATTTCCGTTGTTCCCTGTTTGCTATTCACTGCATTTATTGGCAAGATTTGATATCCCTCCTGTACTGCATGGAAATTTCTGAGTTACGGACTGAGTTCCGGTGGATAAATCTTGAGGAGATTTTGATCAAGGGATTTTATTGAAAAATCAATGGTTTTGAAACGATTATATTTGAATAACTTTTACATCAAAGGTATATTTGAAAAGCACTAGTCTTGCCTAAAATGATATTTGGAAGTCATTTATTGGGAAAGAAACTATGTTTTACGTAAATCTCTCTATTGATTATACTTATATCTACTTTTGGAGAAAGTATGTTTTTAAAGTAAACTCTTCCATACTAAAATGATTTTATTTGCCAAGGTTTTTCATATGATTTGTTGTTTAAAGATTTCTACCAGTTATGGATTTTAAATGGCTAAGGCCCGATGTGAACAAGCCGACGTGGAGTTCAGTTATCGGTGTTCTCTATTGTATTGTGTTTCCTTTCATTTCGGCTTGTTTTGCTCACCATCTTTCTGTGTATTTTTGTGCTATTTCGTGATTGATTTATGTAATTTTCTTCCGCTTTATATTGTCATTGTTGTGAATTATTCCGTGAAGTCTTAGATAGATGTAACGTTCGGTCATTTCTATATTCATGTTATTTATTTTGTAGACCAGTGGTGTCTTGACTAGTCATCGTCACTACTCCACCGAGGTTAGTCTTGATACTTACTGGGCACTGCTGTGGTGTGCTCATACTACACTTCTGCACATTTTTGTTGCAGATCCAAGTATATTTTGTAGTAGTTGTGTGGATGATTGCCGAGGAGACTCAAGGTAACCTGCTGCTGCATCCGCAGGCTTCAGAGTCACCTTCTTTGTATTTATTATTCATACACTATTGTATTTAATTCCAAACAGTTGTACTTAGAAGTTGTAGAAGAGTCATAGATCTTATGACTTGTACTACCGATTTTGGGAAAGTTTGTATATTCTGTTGAGATTCTATTTCAAGACTATTAGTGTTCCTTTTATTTTTGTTGTTATTCAGTAACTGCTAGGCTTACCTACTCCCTTATACTAGGTGCCATCACGATACCCAACAGAGGGAATTTGGGTCGTGACACTTATTAAGGTGGATTGCATGTTTGTCACGACCAGAAATTCCCACCCTCTATCACGACCCGGAAAATCCACCCTCGGGATCGTGAGAGCGCCTAACATTTCACTTGTTAAGCAAGCCAACGTTAGATGTAGTTATCAACCATTTTTAATAATTCAAACCAAATGAAAATCAATAAACTAAATAAACTGAAATAAAGTAAATAAATCTGATATACGATGATAACCAAGTACAAATCCCGGAACTGGTGTCACGAATACACAAGCGGCTAGAGTAGTACATATAATAGTCTGAATGAAAGCATAACTGTTTGAATCGAAATAAACAGCTACGGTAATGTAGAAGGGGACTTCAGGGCTACGAACACTGTGCATTTATAACTGAAGTCTCCGGCAAACACCGAATCCGAGGAATATACTAACTGCCGCTAGGACCGACTCCAAAATCTACATAAGAAGTGAAGAGTGTAGTATGAGTACACCCGACCCCATGTACTCTGTAAGTGCCAAGCCTAACCTTGACGAAGTAATGACGAGGCTAAGGCGGGCCACTTACAATAACTTGTATGCGGTACAATAATAATAACAAAGAAGGAAAACAGGAAATAAAGGTAAGGCGGTTAATTTACGAAAACGAACTCAATTCTTGTAATCAGAGCACGTGGAATCACTGATCTCATAATTTCATGTAACAACACTGGAAAGCAACACAATAACAACAATGAATACAACACACACAATCCGTTGCAGCGCGCAACGTGATCCCACCAAACACACTCAATCCTCCATTATTTAACCTTATCAATATCAACAACTATGATCCAGTATAGTCCCACAAGTGGGGTTTAGGGAGGGTAGTGTGTACGCAGACCTTACCTCTACCTCGATGGGGTAGAGAGGCTGTTTTCGATGGACCCTAGGCTCAAGAAAACGAATACAAAAAGAGACAATATATCAGTACCATCATGGAAATAATAACAACAAAACAAGAACCAATGAATACATGAAAGGCAGAAATAGTGACCAGTAAATAAGGCCCGGCACTATGAAAATGGAAGAGTAGTGTAAACACAACATTGACCACTAGCAGTCTAAGACTAAATCCTATCAGCCTAGACTCACACTGGTAGACGAAATATGCTCAACTACCTCCTAACCCACAACCTTAATACTCGACCTCCACAGCTTCCTATCGAGTTCCATGTCCTCGAAGATCTGAAGTCTCACCATATCCCGCCTGATCACCTCTCCCCAATACTTCTTAGGCCGCTTTCTACCTCTTCTCGTGCACACCAATGACAACCACTTGCACCTCCTTACCGAGGCATCCAAGCTCCTCATCTAAACGTGCCTGAACCATCTGAGCCTCGCTTCCCGCATCTTATCATCAATAGGACCACACCCACCTTCTCCCGAATATCTCATTCTTAATATTATCCATCCTAGTGTTCTCGCACATCCACCTCAACATCCTCATTTCTGCTACTTTCATCTTCTAGGTATATGAGTTCTTAACTGGAAAACACTAAGCCCCATACAACATGGCTGGCCTAACCACCGCTCTATAAAACTTACCTTTGAGTAGCAGAGGCACTTTCTTGTCATATAGGACTCCAGATGCTAACCTCCATTTCATCCACCCCACCCCTATATGGTGTGTTATATCCTCGTCTATATCCCCATCCCCATGGATAACAGACCCAATGTACTTGAAACTGGCTCTCTTAGAAATGACCTACGATCTAAGCCTCACGTCTATGCCCGCTTCCCTCGGCTTGGCACTGAACTTGCACTCAAGATATTCCGTCTTCGTCCTACTCAACTTGAAACCCTTAGAATCAAGGACCTATATCCAAACCCCCAGCCTCTCGTTAACGCCACTCCGCGTCTTGTCAATCAGATCAATGTCATCAGCGAATAACATACACCATTGCACCTATCCTTGAACATTGTATGTCAGTGCATCCATCACCAGAGAAAACAAGAATGGGCTAAGCGCAGATCCTCGGTGTAACCCTATAACAATCGGAAAATTCTCAGAGTCTCCTCCCACTGTCCTAACTCGAGTCTTAGCTCCATCATACATGTCCTTAATCACCCTAATGTAAGCAACCAACACACATTTAGCCTCTAGGAATGTCTAAAGAACCTCTCTAGGAACATTGTCATACGCTTTCTCCATATCAAAACACCATGTGCAGATCCCTCTTCATTTCCTTGTACTGTTCCACCAACCTCCTAATAAGGTGGATAGCTTCCGTAGTAGAACGACCCGGTATGAACCCGAACTAGACACCGTCCTCCTCACCCTCACTTCTACTACCCTCTCCCATACTTTCAGGGTATGAATCAATAGTTTGATACCCCTATAGTTGTTTCAACTCTGGATTTCACCTTTGTTCTTGTACAACGGAACCACCGTACTCCACCTCCACTCGTCTGGCATCCTCTTCATCCTGAAAATAACATTAAACAACCCTGTTAGCCACTCCAGACTTGCTCTACCCATACACCTCCAAAATTCTACCGGGATCTCATCAGGCCCGGTAGCTCTGCCCCTGCTCATCTTATGCATAGCTCTCATGACCTCCCCAACCTTGATGCACCTACAATACCCAAAATCTTGGTGGCTCTCGGAATGCTCCAACTCGCGTAGCATAATATCCTGATCCCCTTCTTCATTTAGAAGTTTATGAAAGTAAGTATGCCGTTTCTTTTTAATCTAGGCCTCTCCGATCAATACTCTACCATCTTCGTCTTTGATGCATCTCACTTAGTCCAGATCCCGAGCCTTCCTCTCTCTCGGCTTAGCCAATCGGAATAATTTCTTCTCCCCACCTTTGGCCCCTAATTCCTCGTACAGACGACTAAAAGCCGCAGTCTTAGCCTCCGTGACCGCTAGTTTCACCTCCTTCCTAGCTACTTTATACCTCTCCCTGTTCGCACTTCTCTCTACCTCGCATGTGCTCCCTACTAACTTCAGGTACACCGCCTTCTTCGCTTCCACTTTACCTTGGACCACTTCATTCCACCACTAGTCGCCTTTGCTTATCAATATCAAATATCACATATAAAATCTGTTGGGGTGCGCAACCCGATCCCACCATATCATCATAATCAATATCATAATCCTCCCTTATTTTACCATATCAATATTAAATCACATATAAAATCCATTTCGGCGCACAACCCGATCCTACCATATCAATATCAAATCCTCCCTTATTCCACCATATCAGGACAAATTCAACAAATGTAATCAATCCAATAAATCAATTCACAATATATCTACAATTAAAGAATATAAAAGCAAAGCAATAAAGGAACCCTGTATCAAATCAAGGAATGCTATAAGTAATAGAAAAGCAACAAGACAAGCCATATTAATGATAGTTAAAGTGTACAAGTAAGGCAATTAAGGTAAGTAGCAATTAATCATGGAATCATGGAAGAAATGAACATTTCAATACAAGAGCAGTTAATGACAAGTAACAAGTTACGATGTAGAAAGCAATCAAAGCATGTAACAGTTAAGACATGGATTAAGATAATTAATGAAATACAGGAAAGCATGGAAACAATTACTTTGACGGTGTATATACACTCGTCACCTCGCATATATATCATTACACACGTAATTCACATAACATATAGTTTAAGGGTTCCTAATTCTCTCAAATAAGGTTAGATCCAACACTTACCTCGCTCAGCAAGCAAATCAAAGCTCAATTAGAAGCCTTTCCTCTAAAATCGCCTCCAAACCAATCGAATCTAACAAAAATCAACTTAATATCAACAAAAAATGCTAGGGAAATCAACAAAAATAGATAAAGATAAGATCTTTACACTTTACCCAAAAACTCAACAAAAATCAACTCGGGACCCACCCAGTCAAAACCCGGGTCCAATGGTAGATTCCGACTACCCATGAACCCACGAGTTCGTATATGTTATTAGTATAAAACTTTAGGTCCAAATAGACTCTCAGAACTCAATTTCTTATTTATCAAAAACTTGACAAAGTTTCACAAATTTTCTCTTTGATTCACATTATATTGATGTTAAAATCTAAGATAAATTGATGGAATAGGATTAGAAACGGATTAGAATAACTCAGCCAAAGTTTGTCTATGAAATTTCCTCTTCAAAATCGCCTCCTACCGAGCCAAGGTGATGTTTTATACTTCAATACCACAGAAGAGGTGGGTGATTTGTGTGGTGTCTAATTTTATGCGTGCACCGATTATCGAAGGATCTGGTTCTTCTATGTGTTCCATATACTATTGTTGCAGAATAATAAATGCAGAAAGTAAAGAACACAAATATTTTTACGTGGAAAACATCTGGCTCAAAAGGTGAAAAATGACGACCTACTACCCAGTAGAATGTTTCCTAACACTTCACTAACTCACTAAGCCAAAAACAACATTTACAAATCTCTTTGTAAACCTAAGAATTACCTCTAACCCTTTGTGGCAACTAGCCTCTAGCTGTTGCGACAACTTCAAGCTAACACTAGCTTAAATACTACACTCAGAGTACCTAGTACAATTGATTCTAGATAAAGCTGAAAGGTACAACTCAAAAGTCCTACTACAATGAAACTAGAATAAATTACCGACACTTGGAACTGGTTCTTCTATTTGCTTTATGTAGCTTCAGGTTTGCACACTTGTATCATACATGAATTTCTTGCAAAATGCCTTTCTATTTTACTCTCAACTAACGTTTAACTTCAGCGTTTGTGTGTCACTCTAAAAAGAGACCATCCTGAAATATATAGAGTTAGTAGAATAGGAAATAACTAGAAGTCTATTGCTTTACTCTTCCTAGGTGGAAGATTCTAGTTATCTTCAACTTCTAACTCCTCCCTTATCAAGGATAGAGTTCTCTCCGAGTAAGGAGTCCTTATCCTTATCACTTATGCAACAGTTTCGTTCAGGAGATATCAGATATAAACACTTAAGCTTATCTACTTCACGTGCATGTCTTGTGCTCGAATCTGCCCGTGTCTGTGTACACTATGTATGGGCCTGGTTCATGCTTGAGTTCCTTTGTCAATAATTGAAATAAAATTCACTTAGGCTAACAATAGGATCCCAAAATATGATAATGAGGCTAAAAATCCCGTCCCCTAGCTATTTGTCCAGGCGTAGATGTCGCAAATGCGATTGTAAACTCTGCAAGTACGAAGACGTTATCACAAATGCGAACTCCCCACATCTCTGCTGTCATTGCATTTACGATGATGTGTTTGCAAATGCGAACATGCACAGGTCAAAAAAATTGTCAAATGATCGCAAATGTGATCCTTGCTGTTCCCAGGCCATCTTCTCCCACTACATCAAGTCCACATACAAGCTATTTCTTATCTTTAGCATTCTTCTCCCACTTCATCAAGTCCTCAGCATTGCAATCCGATCTTGTCTTTGGCACATCTACTCCTTTATCATTTTTCTTCAAGAAAGCAGTGGACCATCAGTGACAATATCCCATAACTCATAGTTCTCTCCTTGAATATGATCTCTCATTGTGTTCTTCCACTAAGAGTAGTACAGGCAATTAAAGAGTAGTGGCCTAGCTATGGATTGCCCTTCCCAATTTCCAGGTGGTGCACTCCTCTTGATCTTATCCTAAGGTGTTAGACTGTTCAAGGATAACCAGCTCTGGTACCAATTGTTGTTTTATACTTCAATACCACACAAGAAGGGGTGATTTGTGTGGTGTCCATTTTTTGCGTGCACAAATTATAGAAGGAGTTGGTTCTTCTATGTGTTCCTTATACTACTATTGTGAAATAATAAATAAGGAAAGTAAAGAACACAAGTATTTTATGTGGAAAATACCTGCCTAAAAAGGTAAAAAAACCACGATCTACTACCCAGTAGGATTTTTCCCAACACTTCACTAAATCACTGAGCCAAAAATAACATTTACAAAACTCTTTATAAACCTAAGGATTACCTCTAACCCTTTGTGGAAACCAACCTCTAGCAGTTGCGACAACTTCAAGTTAATTCTAACTTGAATACTACACTCAGAGTACCTTGTACAATTGATTCTAGATAAAGCTGAAAGGTACAACTCAAAAGTCATACTACAATGAAACTAGAATAATACACAGACACTTGGAATTGGTTCTTCTATCTGCTTTATGTAGCTTCAGGTTCGCCAACTTGAATCACACCGAAATTGCTTGGAAAATGCCTTTCTATTTTGCTGTCAACTCATGTTTAACTTCAGCGTTTGTGCGTCATTGAAAATGAGAACATCCTGAAATATATAGAGTTACTAGAATAGGAAATAACTAGAATTCTAATTCTTTACTCTTCCTTGGTGGAAGAGTTCTAGTTATCTTCAACTTCTAACTCCTCCCTTATCTGGGATAGAGTTCTCTTCGAGTAAGGAGTCCTTCTCCTTATCACTTATGTAACCTTTTTGTTCAGGAGATATTAGATATAACCACTAATGCTTATCTCTTTAATGTGCATGCCTTGTGCTCTAATCTGCCCGTGTTAGTGTACACTGTATATGGACTTGGTTCATGCTTGAGTTCCTTTGTTAATCATCAAAACAAACTTCACTTAGGCCAACAAATTCCCTCTTTTTGATGATGAAAAACTCTGTGCTTTTCATAAGCATAAGTGTTGTTTCAACTCAACTCAGCTCAACATCAACACAATGTTAGAACACTTTCCATTTTAAAGTCACAAATTATCAAGGACCGGGTTCATTAGGTTTTAAACATCACTGTCCAGAGTAAAAGTCACAACGTATATTCCTCTTTTTGGCATCATCGAACGTTTCATATTTATGTTAGATAACCAGATTTTAATAGATATCACTCATGGCCATTGGGGCTACTTCAAATGCAATCATGGTGTCAAGCATCATTTATCAATCTAATGATATTAGCTATCTAAGAAGCATCAACAAACAGTTGGAGCATAAAAAGAGTTGATTATTATTGATACTAGTCATCCACAAAGCATAAAGAAAAATAAAGATACTGGGTCATGAGAAAAAGAACAACAAAAATCCTATCCGGGTCACTGGTTTGTCTAAATAGGCTAGGAAGGTATCAAGGCTGGGAAGGACCATGTTCTTTGTTTCTGGCATGAGGCGGCTTCAACATATCATGAAGAATGCCTTCATTCTTCTCCTTCTCCTTTGCAAGCTCAGCCCTGAGAGCATCTCTCTCTTCAGCCAACCTTTTCTTCAGTCTCTTAATCTCAGCATCCTTATCCCCACCCTCTTGCACTGAGACTCTCATTTTGCTGTTCACAGGCACCTTCTTGAAGAAACAGGCTCTTTAGTAGCAGTAGAACTTCATATTCACAAGTAGTCAAGGTATTTTCCCCAAATTGATCTTTGCTTGTACTAACATCCCATTTATTTAAGGGTACCTTGAAGTGAGCGAGCATAGTGGTGAGAATAAAATCATAAGGTATGCCATGAGTCTTGGTGCCAGTAAGAACCCTATCAAGAAGCTGGATGATAAACCCATGCCAATTGATCTACCTCTTACTATCCAGGCATTCCATAAGGACTAAGTCCATGAAGGTGGAAATGTGTCTTCTTTCCTGCCTGGGCAACATGACCTTGTTAACAAATTCAAACAACAATTTGTGGGAAGGCCTCATCTCACTTTTGTAAATAGCCTTTGGCTGAAGCTCTTCCTCATTGTCAGCAAACTACCTTGTAATGGCATGTGAGATGGGGTTTTCTAGGCTTGTCCATTTTAACTTTTTGTAATCATTGTACCCATCAGCAGGTACTCCTAGAATTTCTCCCAATTCCTTGTTGTCAAAGCTCATAATCACCCCCTTCACCACACTAGTTACTCTGCCATTTTTGGTCTCACAATTTGCCATGAACTCCACAATCTCAATTCTGGTAAGCTTTCCATCCATTTGAAGGACCATGTTCTTCCAACCCTGAAGTTGATGTTTTTCCTGTAACATCACCATGCCTTCCTCCTCCAAGTCTCCCGAGCAGTTTACCCTTCAGGATGGTTCTTTTCCCAAACATGACTAACTTGTCCTGATCTTCATCAGATTCTTCTTCTTCTTCTTCACTTTCCTCTTCCTCCACTATTTGCAGTTTCCTAGACTTCATGAAAGACCTGGTTCTTTTCGCCAAGGTAGAAGGCTCTACAGACTTTTTCTTTGAAGGAGTCCTTTTTTGGGAAGTCTTTATTTTCTTTGTCTTTGGATTCATAACCTCTTCCTCCTCTTCCTTGTCTTCATCACGAATAACCATGTCCATCTCCTTAATTTCAACTGCCTCAATAGGCTCACTCACTCTCTTCTTTCCCTTTGCAACAGGTTTTATTTTACTCTCTTCTAAAGCTTTCTCATGTTCAGCCTCACTTTGCTTATTCTGACTCCTTGTATTCCTTCCTCTTGTAGGAGGAGTTTCTCTAAGGATATAAGAGGTATCTTTTCTCTTCTTATTTGACTAAGCAGTTCCAGGAATTTTAACTCCTAAACTTTTCTTCCTTTTCTGATTGTAGCTATCACACACTCGCTTCAGTAGGTCTTCAAGGGGTTCCTTCACAAATGGAACAGGTTCTTGGAACCTCTTTCTCAACCTAACCAACGTCTTTGCAGCTCTTGCATCTCCAGACCCACTACCCCTTTTTCTCGTAAAATTTTCTTCATCCTCAACAGTATCCTCATTCCACAACACCATAGCTCCAGTCTCATCAGTCAATTTAGCAGGAGTAGGTGAAGATTCAACCACTCTTTATTTTTTCTTTCCCCACCAATTTAGCAGGAGCAGTATCCTCAACCACTTTTTTTAATCTTTACCACCAATTTTCCCAGATTCTGTGGTTCCAACCCCATCATAGTTCCCACCAAAACAAACCTATTCTCTAGATTCTCAACAACCTCAAAAATTTTCTTAGATATAATCTTAGGACAAAATGTTACCTGCTCTATTTCAGATGAAATAGTTTCTTCCCCCTCAGTTGTAGACTTAAATGATTCTTCAGATTTTTGGGGTTCTTCTGCCCGACTTGCTTTTAAATGCTCATTAATTTTCTTGATTTGTTCTCCTCCCGTGAATACCTTGCGAGAAATTATCTTGAACCTTTCTTTCTTAGAGGTGGGTGTGGTTGAAGGTATGATAGATGGTGTGAGTGTAGTTTCATTGGGTGGTGATGAGGGATTCTCAGAAGGGGTCGCCATTGTTGTGTTTGGATATGTGTGTCGAGAAGATGAGAGAAAATAAAGAGAGTTGTTTGACGGTAGGGAATTTTAGAAGTTAAGAAATGGGCAAGTCCAAATCAAATTTAAAGAGTGAGAGTTTAATTGGGTAAAGACAACTTTTCTAGAAGCTCAGAAGTCTAATCAAACTAGGAGTGAGTTTGAAAAGACGTTGGATATTGTCCCTAGAATCTAGGCACTTATTGCATTGGGGAATCTCCTTGGGAGAAACTAGTTCTTTTTGCACCAGATAAGATCAAGGGAGGTTAGGATTAAACGCGACTTTCCTTTTGATCATGATCCAAATATAATTATTTCAAAATATGCAGAGTGGAGAGTACATACCATGTAATCTTGATGAACCAGGTTCGTCACTGAGAATTCTCTTATGTAAGACTAAATTTTTCAAGAAAACAAAGATAATATCATTAGAGATTAATGAGGCATTTTAGCACATGGCACAAGAGTATACTATTGAAAGTATGAGACTGAGCAGAATCTAATCTATTTATGTACAAAATTCACAAGTTGTCTAACCAATTTTTGAGTTAGAACTAGTTCCTTTTAGGTGATCATAATCATCCCTATTTCTAACTTGTTCCTTTCAAAGTGATCTCTACTTAGATCTTTTGTGAAGATGTCAGCTATTTGCTTGTCAGTAGCACAAAATTCCATAGTGATCAAACCTTTTTCATAATTGTTCCTCATAAAGTGATGCCTAACATCTATACGCTTAGTTCTTTTGTGATGAACGGGGTTCTTGGTCATACTAATTGCATTGGTGTTATCACAAAAGACGGGGGAACAACCTACATCAATTCCAAAATATATTATTTGTTGTTCTTTCAACAACAGTTGAGCACAACATGAGGTAGCAACAACATACTCAAGATCAGCAGTAGATAAGGCCACAAAAGTTTGATTTTTAGTGGCTCAAGACACAATACATGAGCCAAGAAAGTGTTCCATACCTGAGGTGCTCTTTCTATCCACAAGAACCCTGCATAATCAGCATCAGCATATCCCACTAAGTTGAATTTACTACCTTTTGAATACCATAGACAGAGGTCAGTAGTGCCTTTTATGTATCTCAAGATCCTCTTGACAGTAGTCAAGTGAGACTCTTTTGGATTTGCCTGAAATCTAGCACAAATGGCTACACTGAAAATAAAGCCAAGTCTACTAGTAGTGAGATATAAGAAAGAGCCAATCATTCGCCTATACAGCTTCTGATTAACAAACGAACCAGGTTCATCTATATCCAATTTGTGGTTGTTGTTATAGGTTATTCAATTTCTTTGGAGTCTTACATTTTAAACCTTTTAAGAAACTCTTGCACATACTTCTGCTGATGGATCATAGTTCTATTTGAATTTTGTTTAATTTGTAAGTCTAAAAATAAATTAAGCTCACCATTCATACTCATTTCAAATTCACTCCCCATTAGTTTAGCAAATTCTTTACCTAACTTATCAGTGGTTGCTCCAAATATTATGTCATCAACATATATCTGAACTACCAAGAGATCTTAACATTTTTCTTTCAAGAACAAAGTATTGTCCATATTACCTCTCTTGTGGCCATGCTTAAGCAAGAATTTTGATAATCTTTCATACCATGCCCTTGGAGCCTGCTTGAGCCTATAAAGTGCCTTGTCAAGCTTGTACACATGATCAAGACATTTCCTTGCTTTCAAAGCCCGAAGGTTGCTTGACAAACACTTATTCCTTTAGATAGACATTGAGGAAGACACTCTTGAAATACATCTGATGGAGAATGAATTCCATGTAAGCATCAAGGGTTAGAAGGAGTCTAATTGCTTCCAATCTTGCAACTGGAGCAAAATTCTCATCATAGTCGATGCCCTCCTCTTGACTTTATCCTTGAACCACCAATCTTTCCTTGTTCCTTGTAACTATTTCCTCTTCATTAAGTTTGTTTCTAAAGACCCATTTTGTGCGAATTACTGATGTGTCCTTGACTCTTGGTACCATATGTCAAACTTGACTTCTCTTAAATTGGTTGAGTTCACCTTGCATTACATTCACCGAGTCTGCATCCTGCAAAACCTCAGCAATATTTTTAGGTTCAATAAGAGATAAAAAACATCAAAAGCACACAAATTCTTCAAAAAAGATCTGGTTTTGATTCTAGAGGTTGGATGAGTAATTATGTTCTCAATGGGATGAGAACTTTAATACTTCTAAGGTTTCACAACCAGCTAGTTTCCCCTAGATGTTCCTTTAATGTTTTGTTGCTGAGGAAGAGGTTCATGGACAGTTTCCCTCGAGGTTTGAGGATCAGTTCCTCTTTGTTCCGTTCCCTATGTCAGGTTGCCCAAGGTGGAAGAACCTGTTCCATCACATGTTCCTTCCTATGGTGCAACTTTAGTCTAGGCTGTGGTTTCATTTGAGTTTCTTACTAGCCCAATTGCTTCATCATCATGTTCCTATAATGTTAATTTCATCAAAAACCACACGTACACTTCCTTCAACACACATAGTTCTTTTTTTATAAATCTTATAAGCTTTACTATGTCAAGAATATCCCAAGAATACTCCCTCATCACTTCTGGGATCAAACATACCTAGGGAATGTTTGCCATTATTGTGCACAAAGCACTTGCATCCAAATGCCCTAAGATGGGATATATTTAGCTTTCTCCCTTTAAGTAACTCATAGGGAGTCTTCTCAACAAGAGGTCAAGTTATGCTCCTATTTATGATGTAGCAAGTAGTGTTCACAGCTTCTGACCAGAAGCTATGAGGTAGTTTACTAGAAAGAAGCAGTCCTAGCCATTTCTTCTTGTGTCCTAAGATTTCTTTCACTACTCCATTTTGTTGTGTATTCCTAGGAGAAGAAAAGTTATGATTTATTCCATGCTCATCATAAAATTTAGCAAATTTAGCATTCTCAAATTCAGTACCATGATCAGACCTAATTGATGCAAGTTGATTACCTAGTCGTTTATGAGTTTTTCTAACAAAAGAAGTAAACATGTCAAATGCTTCATCTTTAGATGTTAAAAACAGTGTCCAAGTAAACCTAGAGTAATCATCAACAAGCACCGTAACATATCTCTTTCCACCTCTGCTCGATGTTCTTGTTGGTCCACAAAGATCCATATGGACCAGTTCCATTGTCCTAGTAGTGCTTACCATTGTGTTTCTTTTGAAAGAGGATCTTAACTGCTTTCCCCTTGCAAACGCCTCACAAACTTTATCTTCCTTGGACTTAATGTTAGGTAGCCTATCACTAAGTCCTTGGAGACTAGTTTGTTGAGTTGGCTTAGACTGGAATGTTCAAGTCTTCTATGCCAACGGGGGGATCATTATCCGACACACTTAACCAACTGAGTTCGTTATCTAAAATTGTGGACAGATCAACAACATATATTTTGTTATTTTTTTTTCCCTACAAAACTATCTTTTTTGTGGTAAGATTAAAGCATTTTGTTGAGGTGAATGCTACCATGTTACCTCTATCATACAATTGTGATACACTTATTAGACTTTTCTTCAGTCCATCTATCAAGTAGACATTCTCAATAGAGTAAGAATCAGTCTTACTTACCTTTCCAACGCCCATGACCTCACCTTTCTTTACATTTCAAAATGATACATTACCTTCTTTGAGGTCCTGAAGTGAAAGGAATTGATTCTTGCTTCCTGTCATATGCTTTGAACAACCACTATCCATGTACCATTTTTGGCTACTCCTCCTCACTTGGACCTCAGTTTCTTCATCATATTCTCGAATGGCCATTAGTGCTCGTTCATCATCATCCTCATCCTCATCTCATGACCTTTTATCTAAGCTTTTTCCCGAAGCATCGTGGGTTAACCTATTCCTTCGATCAACTCTCTCCTTCTTCTATTCAATTTCCCACAAAGGACAATTTTTTATGTGGTGATCAGTCTTTCCACACTTGTAGCAACCATCATAGATTTGCTTCTCAGGAGCTTTTGCCTTGTTGTAGCTTCCACTTCTTGAAGAACCCTTTCCTCTCCTCATGTACTTCTTGAAGTCTTTGGTTATCATAGACATTTCATCATCTTCCAGATCATAACCTTCAGTGATTCTGAGTACCAAGCTCCTTTCTTTCTTAGGTACATCCATGTTCATCATTTGTCTCCTAAGTTCATAGGCAGTGAGATTTCCAATCAATTCATCTTGCGGGAGAGTGGCAATATTCTTTGATTCCTGGATGGCAGTGATCTTGCTCTTCCAACAGATTTTAGCTCATTCATCTGTGTAGTGAACCTTGTGTTCATATCTTGAATGGTTTCTCCATCCTTCATAGAAAATTTCTCATACTGAGAGTACAATTGGTTTCCTCTAGATCTCTTCACTTGAGTTGTCCTTCATGGGCCGCTTGCAGTGTGTCCCAAATCTGCTCAGCAGTGGAACTGCCACAAATTCTGCTGTACTCATCTGGACCATGTCCACATATAAGCTATTTCTTTTCTTTAGCATTCTTCTCCCACTTCATCAAGTCCTCAGCATTTCAATCCGCTCTTGTGTTTGGAACATCTACTCCGTCATCATTTTTCTTCAAGAAAGCCAGTGGACCATCAGTGACAATGTACCATAACTCATAGTCCTCTCCTTGAATGTGATCTCTCATTCTGTTCTTCCACCAAGAGTAGTACTGGAAATTAAAGAGTAGTGGCCTAGCTGTGGATTGACTTTCCCAATTTCCAGGTGGTGCACTCATCTCGATCTTCTCCTAAGGTGTTAGCCTATTCAAGGATAACCAACTCTGGTACCAATTGATGTTTTATACTTCAATAACACACAAGAGGGGGGTGATTTATATGGTGTCAAATTTTTTGCGTGCACAGATTATAGAAGGAGCTGGTTCTTCTATGTGTTCCTTATACTACTGTTGCGGAATAATAAACGTGGAAAGTAAGAACACAAGTACTTTTGCGTGGAAAATTCCTAGCTCAAAAGGTGAAAAAACCACGACAAACTACCCAGTAGGATTTTCCCCAACACTTCACTAAATCACTAAGCCAAAAACAACATTTACAAAACTCTTTATAAACCTAAGGATTACCTCTAACTCTTTGTGGCAACCAGCCTCTAGCTGTTGCGACAACTTCAAGTTAACTCTAACTTGAATACTACACTCAAAGTACCTTGTACAATTGATTCTAGATAAAGATGAAAGGTACAACTTAAAAGTCCTACTACAATGAAACTAGAATAAAATTAGATAAAGCTGAAAGGTACAACTCAAAAGTCCTACTACAATGAAACTAAAATAAAATACAGACACTTGGAACTGGTTCTTCCATATGCTTTATGTAGCTTCAGGTTCACACACTTGAATCTCACATGAATTGCTTGCAAAATGGTTTTCTAGTTTTCTCTCAACTCATGTTTAACTTCAGCATTTGTGCGTCACTCTAAAATGAGACCATCCTGAAATATATAGAGTTAGTAGAATAGGTGGAAGAGTTCTACTTATCTTCAAATTCTAACTCCTCCTTTATCAAGGATAGAATTCTCTTCGAGTAAGGAGTCCTTCTTCTTATCACTTATGCAACATTTTTGGTTCAGGAGATATCAGATATAAACACTTAAGCTTATCTACACATGCATGCCTTGTGCTTGAATCTGCCCGTGTCTGTGTACACTGTTTATGGACCTAGTTCATGCTTTATTTCCTTTGTCAGTAATCGAAACAAACTTCACTTAGGCCAACAATAGGGTTCCAAAATATAAAAATGAGGCTAAAAATCCCGTCCCTCGGCTATTTGTCCAGGCGCAGATGTCGCAGTTGCAACTTCAAACCCCGCAAATGCGAAGACGTTATCACAAACCTCGGCTAGTTGTCATCGCATTTTGTGATGATGTGTTCGCAAATGCGAACATGCACAGATCACAAAAAATGATCAAATGATCGCAAATGCGATCCCTGATTGCGAACAAAATGTTTGCAAATGTGATCATCACAGACTTGCCTATCAATCACAAATGCGACCTATGATCTAACATTTGTGAAACCTGTACACCAGGTCACACCAGCAACTACCAAACTCTTTGAAACGCGTATGAAACTCATTCGAGCCCTCGAGTCTGTAAACCAAACATCCAAATGCATGAAATTTTTAGAGAAACTGAAGAACACGCAAATTTACAACCGGACGTCTGAATTACGTCAAATCAACTCTGTGTTGCACTAAATTTTGCAGACAAGTCATAAATGGTGAAACAAACCTATTCCAAGTACCAGAACCGAAATCCGAACTCGGTAGCAACAAAGTCAACATATGGTCAAACTTAGGAATTATTTTAGCCTTCAAATTACTAGTTTTCAACAAATTACGTTAAATCAAGTTATGTACTTCAAATTCTATTTCGGGCATACGTCTAAGTCCCAAATCAAGATACAGACCCACTTAGATCATCAAAATACAGATTCCGGTCTATTTACACAAAATGTTGACTGTAGTTAACTCAAATGAGTTTTAAGGTAAAATTTCAGATTTTCTTAAATTTTCTACTTAGAAACTTCCCAAACAAGACAGGACTGCGCATGCAAATTGAGGAATACTAAATGGAGCTAATTGAGGTCTTAGAATGCGAAAAT
The DNA here is from genome assembly GCA_005239505.1 of Nicotiana paniculata. NCBI lineage: Eukaryota > Viridiplantae > Streptophyta > Magnoliopsida > Solanales > Solanaceae > Nicotiana > Nicotiana paniculata. The sequence continues at coordinate 73,179 of ML324541.1, read as the reverse complement.
AGTGTCTAAAACTCAAAATGACCTATCAGATCATCATATTATCTACCTCTGAAATACATTTTCGTCCTCGAACGGACATAGAAAGGTACCTGAACTGGTGAAAGGTGTTGATATCTACTCTGCATGTCCGACTCAGACTCCCAAGTGGCTGCCTCGATCAACTGGCCTCTCCACTACACTCGAACTAAAGGATAACTCTTAGACCTCAACTTTCGGATAGCTGGGCTAGAATGGCCACTGGCTCCTCCTCATAAGTCAAATCCTTGTCCAATGGACTGAGCTGAAATCCAACACATGGGAAGAATCACCGTGATACTTCCGGAGCATGGACACATGGAACACTAGATGGACTGCTGATAAACTAGGTGGCAATGCCAGTCTATACGCCACCTCACCCACACTCTCAAGAATCTCAAAGGCCTGATATACCTAGGGCTCAATATGTCCTTCTTTCCGAACCTCATCACATCCTTCATGGTGAAACCTAGAGCAATACTCTCTCTCCAACCATGAATGTAACATCACGAAATCTACGGTCGGCATAACTCTTATGCCTAGACTGAGTTGTGCAAAGTCGATCCTGAATCATCTTGAACTTTTCCAAGGCATCCTGAACCAAATCGGTACCCAACAACCAAGCCTCTCCCTGCTCAATCAACCAACTGACGAACGACACGGCCTCCCGTACAATGCCTCATAGGGAGCCATCTGAATACTCGACTGATAGTGGTAGTTGTAGGAAAAGCTTTCAAGCAGCAAGAACTAATAAAAAAAAAACCCAAATCCATGACGCAAGCGTGAAGCATATCCTTCAATATGTAAATAGTGCGCTTGGACTACCCATCTGTCAAGGAGTGGAATGTTGTACTCAACTCAACCCTTGTTCCTAACTCAATTTGTACGGTCCTCTAAAAGTGCGAGGTGAACAACGTACCTCGATCAATGATGGACACCGACACACCGTGAAGAATGACGAACTGACAAATATAGATCTTAACTAACCGATCTGAAGAATAGGTAATTGCCACTGGAATGAAATGTGCCGACTTGTTCAATTGTACACAATGACCCATACCGTGTCGAACTACTTCTGAGTCCGTGGGAGACCAACAACAAAATGCATGTTAATAGTTTCCCACTTCCATTCAGAAATCTCCAGCCTCTAAAGCAAACCACCAGGCCTCTGGTGCTCGTACATTACTTGTTGACAATTCAGACGCTAAGCTACATATTCAAATATATAGTTCTTCATCCTCCTCTACAACTAATGCACCCGCAAGTCCTGATACATCTTGGCGGCACCCGTATGAATGGAATACCGGGAACTGTGGGCCTTCTCAAGAATCAACTCACAAAGCCCATCCACATTGGGCACGCAAATCCGACTTTGCATCTAGAAAACCCCATAATCTCCAACAGTAACCTGCTTAGAACCACCATGCCGCATCGTGTCCTTAAGGGCAAGAAAATGGGGATCATCGTACTTACGCTCTCTGATGCGCTCATTAAAAGAAGACCGAGATGACGTACAAGCTAGAACACGGCTGGGCTCCAAAACATCTAATTTCATGAACTGATTTGCCAAAGCCTGAACAACTGACGCAAGAGGCCTTTCCTCAACTGGAATATACACAACCCATACTCACCGCCTTCCTACTTGAGGCATCGACAACCATATTGGCCTTCCTAGGATGATACAAAATGGTGATATCATAGTCTTTCAACATCTCCAACCACCTCTTCTACCTCAAGTTGAGATTTGTTTGCTTGAACAAATACAATAGACTTCAATGATCCGTGAATATCTCACACGACACGTCATAAAGATAGTTCCTCCAAAGCTTTAGCGCATGAATAATGGTTGCCAACTCTTATTCATGAACATGGTGATTCTTCTTATGAACCTTCAACTGTCGTGATGCATAGGCAATCACCCTGCCATCCTGTATCTATACTACACCGAGCCCAATACGAGATAAATCATAATACACCTTGTAGGATCTTGAACCTGTGGGAAACACCAACACTAGTGCCTGTAGTAAAAGCAATCTTAAGCTTTTGAAATCTCAACTCACAATCATCCGACCACCTGAATGGAGCACCCTTCTGGGTCAATCTAGTCAATGGGTTTGCTATGGATGAAACCCCCACTATGAACAGAGATAATAATGCGCCAAACCCAAGAAACTCTGAATCTCTGTAGCTGAAGTAGGTTTAGGCCAGTTCTAAACTGCCTCAATCTTCTTAAGATCCACTTTTATGCTTCGGTTGATACAACATGTCTCAAAAAGGCGACTGAGTCTAACCAAAACTCACACTTTGAAAACTTGGCATATAACTGGCTATCTTTCAGAGTCTGAAGTACAATCTGAAGATGCTTCTCATGCTCATCTAGACTGCGGGATTAGATCAAGATATCATCAATGAATACGATCACAAAAGAATCCAAATAGATATTGAACACTCGGTTCATCAAAACCATAAATGTTGCTGGGGCATTTATCAACCCAAATGACATCACTAGGAACTCATACTGCCCATACTGAGTCCGAAAAGCCATCTTAGGGATATCTGATGCCCTAATCTTCAACTGATGGTAGCCAGACCTCAAATCAATCTTCGAAAACAGTTTGGCACCCTGAAGTTGATCTAATAAGTCATCAATCCACGGTAACTGATACTTTTTCTTGATCGTGACTTTATCCAACTGCTGATAGTTTATATATATCCTCATCGACCCATCTTTCTTCTTCACGAACAACACAGGCATACCCTAGGGCGAGATACTAGGTCTAATGAATGTCTTATCAAGCAAATCTTGCAACTGCTTCTTCAACTCCTTCAACTCCGGCGGGGCCATACGGTATGGTGGGATGGAAATGGGTTGAGCGCCTAGAGCCAAATCAATAAAGAAGTCAATATCTCTATCGGGTGACATCCCCGATAGATCTGTAGGAAATACCTCTGGAAACTCACGCATAAAAGGTAATGAATCCATGGAAGGAACCTTTACACTCGAATCACGTACATAGACCAAATATGCTAGACACCCCTTCTCGACCATACGCCAAGCCTTCACATAAGAAATAACCCTGCTGGTAGAATGGCCAGAAGTCCCTCTCCACTCTAATTGAGCCAACCCTAGCATGGCTAAGGTCACTGTATTGGAATCACAGTCCAATATAGCATGATAAGGTGACAACCAATCCATACCCAAGATAACATCAGAATCTACCATATCAAGAAGTAGGAGATCTACGCTAGTCTCAAGACTCCAAATAGTAATCAAACATGAGTGATAGACACGATGTACAACAATAGAATCTCCCGCACATGCGTGAACACATACATAGGAGCACTCAAATAATCACAAGGCATAACCAGATATGAAGCAAGATAGGATGACACATAGAAATAAGTAGATCCCAAGTCAAATAAAACTTAAGAATCTCTATGGAAAACTGGAACGATACCTGTGATAACCGTGTCAGATGATTCGGCCTCAGATCCAGCTAGAAATGCATAAAATCAGGGTTGATCCCCACCACTCTGATCTACGTCTCTGGGACGGCCTCTAGCTGGCTGGCCTCCATCTCTAACAGCGTGACTTCCGCCTCTAATGGCCTGAACTCCACCTTTGGTTGCCTGGCCCCTGCCTTTAGCTGGCTATGCCGATAGTGGAGCAACTGGTTGGGGGACCATGGCACGAGAACTCTGTTGTAGCATGCTTTTCAACATTCTCGGATAGAACCCCTTGATGTGACTAGTACCTCCACACTCATAACACCCATCATGCTGATGTGGCTGCAGATCCTGAAGCTGACCAGAAGGGGCTGGATAACCACGATGATAGCTCTGGATTAGAGGCATACTAATAGGAGGTGATGGTGCCTTTTTGGCTGACTGCCCAGATGAGATACATAAGGACCACGACTCCCCGAAGCACTGTGAGATGCCTGAAGCGTTGACTGAAATAGTCTGGGAGGATGGCCTCTACCAAAAGTACCCCTTCCTCCAGATGAGGCCCCACTGAAACTACCGGAATGACGAGGCATGTTATCAGACATCAACCCCCTCTCTAGACCATGAACCATCTCGATCCGTCTAGCTATATCTACGGCTCTCTAAAAAGAGATATCATCTCTAAACTCCTTGTCCATTTGTAGCCTGATAGTGAAGGTGAGCCCATCAATGAATCTCCTTACTATCTACCTCTCAGTAGAGAGTAAACAATGACATGGTGAGTTAGGTCCACAAATCGAGTCTCATACTATGTAACAGTCATACTACCTTGCCTTTCTCTGCATAGGGCTAAGTGCTACCCTCATCACATACAATGTAAAGTGTTTCCATGTTTCTCTCTCACATATTACTAAGCATCACTCGTTCCCTCTATCAAATGATTGATATCACTGCATCTTCACATTTTATAGGCTAAACATCGCCATGTTATCTGAAGGCATCATAGTCTAAAGGCATCATCCTCATAGCCTGAAGACATCATGCCATGGCTTGAGGATCTCTCGAAACTACATATCATTATTCAAAGGCATCATAATCCAGAGCACCATCCTCATGGCATGAGGACACCATTTCATGGCCTGCGAATCCCATATTACACGCTTCATCGCCAGGACATCATGGCCGAAGGACATCATCCTCGTCGTCCAAAGACAACTCTCATGGTCCGAAGGGAATTTGCATCATGTCTAAATTTCCACAATAACCGTATATATTCGCATGCATTATTTTCAAGTTTTGCAGGTAACTCGGGAGGTAACCGTTCTACAAACGGGAGCAATTCTTGCTCCGATTTTCGGTCTCATTGTTCTCATCCTTTGATTATCTCAAACATAACCAATAATAAGCCATTGTTCACTCTTTGTTTTGTAATTGCCCAAACATTTTTCCCGAATATCCATAACCTTCAAATTCACATGCATAGATACCTCTAAAGTTAACCGCTACTTACAATGTTATCAAATTCACACACGACCACTCTTATAATAACCCCATCGGTTCCGTTCACCATTGGATCCAGAACTATACAAAACCTGATTTTCGTAACACTAGGGATATGTAGGCAACTGAAGAACAAGGGTTCGTCCCCCATTTTTTCAATCAAACACATCATCCTCACTCATTTTGGACAAAATTGGTCATTATTTTCTTTACCCGACAACCCTTTCAACATTCTAAGGTAAAGAGGGGTATTATGTTGATACCCAATTTTGCCCTCATATTTTATAAAGTATTCCATATAATTTCATAATTTCATTTTTGTATTATTACCAATTCACAAGAGGCATATAAGTATTTTCTATAATTTTCTGTAATTATAAAAGATTTAAAATTGATTTTTCTAGCATATTTATTAATTATCCCTTCAAATTATTTTGGGATGAGTTAATCATGAAAATTTATTATTTATACCAACATGTGTGTTTTATAACATTTTACTTCATTCTATATAACTACATTCGAATTTTGAGCTATTTATACAAATTTTACAATAATAGCCTTTATTCTATACATAATTGCATTTACTATATTATTTATGCTAAAATAGCATTTTTATATTTTGATAATGTTAACCTATTATTTTCAAACATTTTACTGCATAAATAATCTTTTTTTTATTATTTATTAATTATTTTTTACAAATTATTGTAATGAATTTCATGTTTTTAAATAATAGCCCAGTTCTAAGCTAATTTTGGACCAAAATTACAGGCCCAGACATTTAGTCCACTTAATTTAATCCCTTAGCAAACCAACCAAACGACTCTTTACCTTTGACCCGCTCCCTTTCCTATTTAATTAATCTTAGCGGTTGATCTCAAATGATCAATGACCCATAATGAACCAGACATTCTCCTTATATCTCCCAAAACCAAACCTTAAAGACCATTCTTCTCAACCAACCGCCTCTATAATCTCTCGAACCTTCTCCTCTCCTTTGCAAACCCTAGCAGCCTCCACTTAGTTCCTCTCCGATTCTGATCTAGAAATGGAATCTACCTATGATCTACTTACCTTATTAACATTCTCTCATTAGTGGTCGCCCGTATATAGTGTTACTTAGGTACTTGCCTAACTTTAGAAAGAACCACTTCTAAGATCGGATTGGAACAATTTGAATCTTTAGATTTTATATTTTGGGCAGTATTCCATCTATATACGCTCAACAAGGAGCGATTTACACTTTTTGTTTCATTTTTAGACGATTGAACCCAACTAGGGTTTGAGATTCTCCATCTCCTCTAGTGATTCTGATTTGCTTGTGATATTTCTTTTCCTTATTGTGCTTAATTTATTAGTTCCATATTTGTTCTTTCAATTTCTACTATTATATAAAATCCCTTCCCCGTTCCACTTCGAAGGTCTGAATGACTACCATTTTTTACTACTGTTACTACCACTATTCTCTCTCTCATTCATTTTATATTCTGAGACTTCGATTTGGCCGGCTGAAAGCCAAGACAACCGAAATCCAACTGTTTTAACCTCTCTCAGCGTGAGCACTGCCCTAGGCTCATCTAAGACCCTTGGGAACTCTAACACACTGCGAATTTTGGGGTTTCTACTATTCTCTTTGCTACTGATAAACAAGTTGTTGCTGACATTTAACTTTCTACCTTATTTGCTCTTTAGTTCTGAAAACTGGTAAATATTGAGACTCTCGCAATTACATTCTCTCTTGATTGTGTTTATGCTATGCATGCTCATGTTATTTAGGCTTTTCTGAATCAATATGCTATTTTTTGCCTCTGTTGGTATTCTTGTTTGCTCTAGAATATTCTATGTTTTTGTTTTTTAGAATTTGAACCTATTTGAACTCTACTCACTATATGTGTGTAACTTTGATGTCTCTGATTATTCTGATCACCTATTGATTATTATGAGCCCTTTCTCATGCCATGTCTTGGGTTCCTATACTGAAAATCTTAGGAGATCATCTCTTGTCCGGAACTTGCTCGAATGAAATTCTTCATGCTGAACCTTTTATGTGTAATCAACTGCCTCTTTACAAATTGACCATGATCATGTGGACTTCCATGTCATAGTACTTTCTAGCCAAACATGTTTTTCTGTTATTTGTAAATTCTAGTGATTATTCTCCTTGACCTGTTAATCCTGCACTGCCTAATACTTCTAGGGTATATTTCAATATTTAGCTTCTTCTCTTAAATATAGTCAACTGACATGAATCCTGATGTCTGCTTGTCCTGTTAGCCTAGAGTTGATACATGATCTCTACCTACCATGAGCTCTTTAGGATCTTTATTCTGTGATCAATACTTAATATGTCAAGTTTCATGTTCAACTAAGTGACATGTTTATCAACTATTGTAAACTATGCTCACTAGCCATGTTGTGATGATGATTGTGACTATATGCTAGCTCATGATGGTCAATCCTACCATTCTAACTTTGTTTTTCTCAAAATATAAGCACGAGCATGCCTTGTTAACTTGTCAATAATTCATGTGATCTTGCCTATGTGCTTCGAATTGGAATTACTATTAGATATAGCCTTAAGAACTCAGTATGTTTTCCAAGTTATGTTACTAGTATGATTATTATCCAAGGCTTTCATGTTAAACCCCCCATATGAAGTTTTTACTCCACCTTCTTCTTGTTTATGAATTCTGCTAGGTTGTCATCTGAAACTCTATGAGCTGGTTTTGTTTTGAACCACTGTTTGCAGTGGTTTGGTGATTCATGATATCTTATCTTGTCTTATTTTCTAAAATTCTTTCTCGTATGTGCCTTTGATGCCTTTCAACTTGGTATGGCTCTATCTATTGTCTGAAATCGTAGCCTTTCAGTTAAAAGGAATAAGTGTTTAATCCACGAGTAGTTCTATGTGGCTAATATAACATCCATTATTTTAATTATTAAAATCATCTGGGCATGGTATATTGGGGCTACCTTTGGTATTCAGGGTTCAAAGTAATACTGCATGCATCTGTAGTTTGGGCTTGTTGTCCGCATGAAGTTATAAGCTTATTTGAAGGCCTAGATGTATTACTGGGTTATTCTATACTTGTATTTGGACCTGTAATTATTTAAAATGATCTGCAATAGCTTGTAAAATTGAATGATGGGGAAATTAGTAAACATGGGGCTGGGGTAGTCTAATTATCGCATGAACGGGTAGAAAACATGTCTATATGATTTAATTGCATGGTTTGATATTTGTTTGACGTGTTTTGATTCCACGCACTAATAGAGATCATGCATATAGGAAATCACACACTTCACTTAACTTGTCTAATACTTGTACACTATTCAAGCATTCTAGTTCAAGTAATTGTTATACTTGTTTCCATGTCTATTATTGTACGCTCTTAGGAAGCATGTTTATAGGGATCAAACGCCTTGCTTAATTATTATACAGCATGCCTACAGGATGAAATAATACATGCCTTTACCAATGCTCATCTAGATATCACGTCTATGGCGCTTTAACTAATCAATTAATATATTGCTTCTATTGCTCTTATTACACTGCTCATCTGTGATATCATGACAATAGGATTTTAATTAATTAATCAACTACATTGTTGATTCATTGTTCTGCAACACCTAGATGGAATGCCTATAGGGATAAAGTATTTTAAAATCAAGTTCAACCGTTATAAATCCTGCCTATAGGATACTGTCACTCAGAAAACATGTCTATAAATCACATGTTGTTAACCCTGAGCTTTCGAACAGTTTTACTGCCTCATTGCGCGAATAATGTAGATATAATGTCTATAGGTTTTTAATACCTTTAATTTGTAAATTCTTTAGTCTAAATTTGCAGTAGTACTGGAAATTAGAATGATATAAAAAGCATGCCTATAGGACTTAACGACTCTACTTCGCCTCAACTCTAAAAACTGTCTACTGCCTAATTTTCCCGCGTGCACTTGTTGCCTATCTGTGGAGGCCAACTTGAGACGTTTATTGTCTTTGTATGAAGTCCTATATGTTATGAATGTACACTTGGTTTTATCATTTTGAGCACCCCGAGTAAGGTCTAGAACCACCCAAATAGTAGGTCCAAAGCCTCCTGGACCGTAGGCATGGGACGGATAGTGCACGCATAGGACACAACCTAGAATTGAATTAGAGATCTTTTAGGTAAACAAAGTTAACATAGTAATTGGGTAGCAGAAGATGATAGTTTGTGCCCGCTGAATAATACGAGAAACCCCTACCATAAGGGAGTTGCGAAGTATTATTTATATTGCACGAGGTGACCCTTTAAGTTGTACCTTGTAACTTCTAAAGACTTGTACTGAGTATCTATATAGTTGAATTGTTTTCTAATCTTCTTCACACGTGTTCATAATATAACCTTTATATTACTTTCCTTACCTCGTTTATATGATCACATCGTTTATACGAAGAGTGCCTAACACCTTCTCTTTGAGGTAATTAGAGCCCTTACCCGATCTTTGGTGACGTAGACTAATTAAACAGAGTTATTTGCAAATAGATGATCTAACACACCTCACAATCGTTTGTTGGAGACTCTTATATTTAATACCCACTTAGAAGAGTTGTCACATGTCGAAACCCGCTATCAAGAGAAAAATGGGCGCGACAACATGACAATTCTGCTGGGGATATACTTAGGCTCTTACCATAATGAAGTTGACTTGTGTGGATTAATGGGTTATTTTATGACATGTACATCACTTCCCTTATTTTCCTTTATTTGAATTGCTATGACATATACATCACCTCCCTATTCCCCTTACTTGCTTAAATTGCTATGGCATGTACACCCTCTCTCCATTTCCTTCGTCTTATTTAAAGCTGATATATCATGGTTTATCCGTCCCCATCCGCTCTTTTGCTTCATTTAATTCTTGCACATTTTCATGAGTTAAACTAACTTCTCTCTTTTGTCTTTCCTTTTTATTTTCTTTCTCCAGTTCATGTTATTTACTATTTTTACGAATTCTCGTCACGCAAATATTTGGAAACGTGTTATTATTTTTTTCATAAAGCATGTTTTCCACATCATGCTCCACTCGTGCTTATTATCAACATATCATCCCTTGGTGAGTGTCCACGCTTTCCTAAAACAACCTTTTAATTCAGAATGGCTTATTAGCGGCAGAATAGTCGATCAGCAGTGCAGTCGACAGTCCCGTTCCTTTCCCTCTCAAGTTGTCCACTTGAGAGTACTAGTATAGAACCTTCTAGAAACCACACTCTGCTTTAAAATGTACATGCATCATGCCAAACATAGTATGTATTGGGATGTCATCAACGCATTAACCCCCTAGATAAACCTTGTCCAAGTCCAACGGGGTTTCCATAATCCTAAAGGACACCATCATATTGTGTGTATTACTCAGAGAAAACGTGCCAACATGTTGATCATTATTGTGTAAATAGTCAAANGGGGGGGGGGGGGGGGGGGGGGTAAAGGAATAACTCTTATTTGTTTGCAGAAAATGAAGCACGAAATCCCCAGGTTCGGTATGGTCCAGAATATCCCACCTCTGTTAATTGACTGGTGGAACGACCTTGCACCTTGTGACAGAAATCATGTGGGGAGAGTACTAGGTAACTTTCCATCTTTACTAAATATCTAACCTAACATAGGATTAAATTAGGCAGCCACCATGTTCTAGGATGAAAAGAGAGTATTTTTCGATTAGCCAATATAGAAATGACTCCCCTCTTGGAGGAAATAGGAGGTTTTCCCAAGTTACTATGGGATAGTCCGGGTCTATTGGTGCCATAAATCACACACCACGCATTTTTTCTGAAAATGCTGAGTTTTAAGAAGAACGACGAATTGGTATGCCTAAAGAAATCATACATCCCTTTTGAATTCCTCTACGAGCGGTATGGGCATAGCGAATCATATCGCCTGCACCATGACGATCTAGCCATTACATCTTTGGGATGTGTACATCGTTGGGTTTATGTCTTCATAGTCTGCTTCTTGGGTTATTGATCTTTCCAATGCAAGGATGTTCTCCAGGACCCTAATGGAGGGTATCGAGGGGCAGAAATACATTATCATCTCAATGAACTTAGCTGAGATGTACCGTGATCTTGATCGGTGCAAGCATGGGTTTGGACACTTCGAGGGTGGTAATCTCTTAGTACAATTTTGGCTGCTGGAACACTTTCAGAGATATGATTATCGCCAGGAGCTTCTGCGAAGTTCATCGAATGACTATGTAGCTAGTCATAATTCGAAGAAGATAATATATATTCTACACAAGTTTGCAAAGCCTGGAAATGCTATAGGCTGGGTGCGATTCTTCAGTAATCTGACAGACAAGCAAGTGGATTGGATGCTTGAGTGGTTCCCTAGTAGCGATTTCATCATCGGGTCCAAAGGAAATACTCACCTAGTGTTAATCGGGCTGCGAGGCATCTACCCTTACGCTTCCCTAAGAGTAATGAGGCAAGCTGGGAGGAAGCAAGTAATACCTCAGGTTTCTAACATGGTTGAATACAAGGCGAATTTCAAAGGAGATGTCATCCAATTCAAATTTGAAACCCAATACACGTGTAATCAAAAGATCATTGTGGAGGGAGAGACTATTAAGTCAGGAAGGTATCATGCCGGTCACATGCACTACTATCTCACATTGTTGGAGGACAACATACCTGGGGATATCAAACCATGAGTCAATACGAAAGATAGGATCATAGATGAGCTGACTGAGGCACAATTAAAGTACAAGAGGCTACGCAAAATGGTATTCGATTTTGAAGCTAAGCATCTAGAACAACATAAGGTGGATATGGAGGCGATCGGGGAATGGACGGAGATTGAAAACAAGTCGACAAAAAGGTTAGAGTACCTAGAGCAAGGACTGATGGAGCTAGAAGGAAAGATGAGAAAGAGGCTTTGGGATTGTCAAGGCATGGATCCTGATGGAGAAGGGAAGCTGACAATGGCTTACTTGCTACTCTTCATGCGCAATCTGGGAAATACGATCGATGGAGCAAAGAGAGCCAAGCATAGAGAAGGTCCTTCGGGGGCCAATTATACTAGGAGATGATATTGTTTACTACTTTATAGATTAGGTTTCATTAGATTTTGATGTAATAAGGCTTAATGCCATTAATGACATTATAATGATTATTTCGATTTAGTGAGAGGTTGATTTGGATTATTTTCACATTAATGAAATGAGGCAATGTTGGCATGAATTTTCTCCAAGTCTATGTGTCACTAATTCCTACCTCAGGCACAATGAGGTCCCCAAATTAGGACACAAATTATTGCATGACCTTATGTGTTACCTGCTTAAAGATTGCAAACGCTCCTTCATTTCATCTTACTAACTTGGTTACCTTTTGTTTTTTTCTTTGGATTATTCCCATTCCCAAAAGGTTGGTTCGAGCTTTCTGGAATCATCAACATATCACACCACATCCAGAGGTCCTCCACCTCCTCTTCCACCTAGAGACCCAAAAAGTAAAAGAAAAGGCAATGGGAAGATGGATGATCTAAGTGGCAATCAAAAATATAATTCTACTATAGTAGAAAACGTTGAAACCTCAAATGGAAGGAGTACGCCGGGTCAGAACAAGTTGGTCCTACGTTTGGAACAGAAATCTTGGAGTTGCAAGGTGAGCTTGAGTAGGTCCGAAATCTCACAAACCTCTCTGTTAGTCTAAATGTTCCTGACAACAATCAATAAAACATAACCTCAGAACCAAACACCACCGCAAAACACCCAAACCCAGAATCTGCCACCCATAGCTCCGCAAATTCCTCCCACCACTTACCAATATCACAAACCCGCACCTTCTTAAAACCTTAACCGTCAACAGTGCAAACCCCTCAAGATCACCACCATAATCCAACCTAGTACCCCCAAACCACCACTTATCACACCCCTCAAAGTGCACCACAACTCACCCACATCCCCAAACATCAATCAATGATTACCCATATACCCAAGTCCCAGGAGCAAACCAAGGCAACCCGATATATGTGGAAACCTTACCTCATACCCCTCAACAAACTCTATACATACCTGAACCAACCGAGAAAGGCATGCTCATCCGAAACATGGAAGATGAACTAAAGAAACTGATAGGGAGAGTCCAGAGTGTTAAAAGAGGGAAGGGTATTAAAGGTTTGAACTACGAAGACTTGTGTATCTAGCCAGATGTAGAACTGCCAGAGGGTTACAAACCTCCTAAGTTCGAGATGTTTGATGGCACCGGTGATCCTAAAGTGCATCTCAGAACTTACTATGACAAGCTAGTGGGAATGAACAAATCTGCATGAATTTGTTCATGTGAGTCTTACAGGAGATTCATTATCTATGTATATTAGTCAAAATCCGAAGAAATGGGAAAATTGGTTGAGCATGCATCTGATTACATGGATAGGTTCAGGTTCAACACAACGCCAGACATTTTATACATCCAGAATCTCAAGAAGAAGATGACAGAAACCTTCCGCGAGTATGCTACTCGTTAGAGATCAGAGGCCTCCAAGTTAAGGCCACCACTTGAAGAAGAAAAAATGAACAAGTTCTTTGTCAGAGCTCGGGATCCACATTATCACAAAAGATTAATGGTTATAGAAAACCACAAGTTCTCATACATCATCAAGTTAGGGGAAAGGATAGAAGAAGGAATCAAGAGCAGAATGGTGACAAATTTCAAGGTGGTGCAGGCCACCAAAAAAACTTTACAATCAGGAGGTATTTCGAAGAAAAAAGAAGTGGGTGTCGTAATGGTAGCCCAAGGTCCTAAGTCTCCTCTTGTAACAACCCGACCAAATATTTTGAGCTCTAGCATGTCGATCGGTGGTTTGAGGCCTTGGGTAGCTTCACTTCAGACATTACGACTTGTGCATGAGGTTAGAATTGAATTTCGAAAAGTTTGGAGTTGATTTGGAAAGACAATTCTCATTTCAGAAGCTTTAAGTTGGAAGAGTTGACTAAGGTTTGAATTTTGAGTAAACGACCTCAGAAATGGGATTTAAAGGTTCCAATAGGTTCATATGATGATTATGGACTTGGGCGTATGCCCGGATCGAATTTTGGATGACCCGAGAGCGCTACGACACTTATTGTGGAAAGTTGGCATTTTAGAAGAATTTCATGAATTTGGGTTGAAGTGTATTTTAATCTTATCGATGTCCGTTTAGGATTTCGAGCATGGGGTTAGTTTCATATGGTGATTTGGACTTATGAGTTTGTCTGTATATTTATTTGGAAGTCTGTAGTTGATTTTAGCTTGAAATGGAGAAAGTTGGAAATGGAGGTTTGGATGTTTGACCGAGAGTTGACTTTTTGATATCGGGGTCTAAATCCAGTTCTTGATTTGGTAGGTTTCGATAGCGAATGTAAAAGTTGAAATTCTAAGTTTCATTAGGTTTGAATTGGGGTAACGTGCTTTTAAAGTTGTTTAATGTGATTTGAGGCCTCGACTAAGTTCGTATGATGTTTTAGGACTTGTTGGTATATTTGGTTGGGGGCCTCGGGTGTGTTTCGGGTATGTTTTGGGTGTTACCGGATCATTTTGGGCTACTTTAGATGCTGGTTTTCTGATGTCTGGTATTGTTCTTCACATTCGCGAGGAGACTCTCATGTTCGTGAAGAAGGATTTTGCTTCAAGGACCTCCTGCTTCACGTTCGTGAAGAGACACTCACGTTCGTGAAGAAGGAATTCCTAATGTCTGTCGTCTGACTTTGGAAGCTTATATCTCGCAATCTATAAGGAATTTGGAGATTATCCAAAACTAAAAGTTGTGTCTAGTTTTCGAATATTCAAATCATTTGTCATTTGGAGTTTTATACAAAACGTTATGGTTGCTACACTACAAGCTGTCCGGGAAGATGTTTGGAAATTGCGAAGAAGAAATTTGTGTTGCACAGGGATGACTTTGGCAGCTTATATCTCGAAATCTATAAAGAATTGTTAGATGACCAAAACATGTATGTTGTACATTTTGGTTTCTAGTTTTCAGAAAGTTAAACTATTTGTCATTTGGTGTTTTGTACTGAAAGCTTTGACCATTATACTAGAGGTTGTCTGAGAAGAGTTTGGAAATGACTTTTGAGAATTGTTTTCATCGCGAACGCGGAGAAGGAAGTCGGGGCAGTGTTATAAGTCCTCTATTTCGGACCTTTGAGCCATTATTTCATATTTTTAGTTGGGAACCTCGTGATTTAACGATTTTGGAGAGGAATTTCACCATAAAACTTGGGGTAAGCATTCTTGACTCACTTGTGATTATATTTCGTGGATTAATCTTCATTTTCAACGTTAGATTATTGATTTTTGAAGAAGAAACCGAAAGAAATTTCTATAATTTCACAAAATGAATTTATGAGTTTTGAATACTGATTCGGAGTCAGATTTGAGTGAAATTAGTATGGTTGAACTCGTAATTGAATGGGTTGTCGGATTTTGTGAGTTTCGTCGGGTTCCGAGACATGAGCCCCACTTCCAACTTTCGAGCAGAGTTGGGAATTTTTATACATTGTTAAATTTCAAGCATTGGAATATATTTTTGATTAATTGGCACGTTGTTTGACTAGTTTCAGATTGAATGGAACCAAGTTGGGGATTTAGAGAGAAATTGTTACCGAAAAGCAGGTTTAAGACGAGGTAAGTCTCTTTTATAACCTTGTAAGAAGGAATTAACCCCATAGGTGACTTGATTAATATGTGCTTCTATTCGTGGGGGCTACGTACGCACGCTGTGACGATTGTCTGTACATAGCTACTAATTATGCTTATGTCTGGGTAGTCTAGGACCCAAATCATGTTATACTTGCGATGTTTGCACCCTACTTGTTAATTTAGTTTCTTAACTCATATTGGAACATGATAAAGGAATTGTAAAAGGTTAAATTTCATTTACTTGAGTTTTGGACGGGTCACTTGACCGTTTATGAGAATTGGTATTTCTTTGGATATTAGCCTCTTAATAAATATTGAATCGGTTGTTTTAATGTATTTTTATCTTCTTGTGGAGCGGGACGAACACCTCAGTAGCAATGCATCTATGGTTCGTGCCGTTCGACCCTCGGCAGTGCACAATTTATATTTGTATGTTGGATTGGGCCGTACGACCTCGACATAATTCGTGCGTAATAATTCTTAGAGTCCAATTATAATTGATATTGTTTCATTAGCTTGAGAGATAAAATTTATTAAATAATGGAATTAAATTTTGGATTTACTTATTAGGGAAAGAATTGTGTATTTATTTCTTGTTATTGAGTTTTCAGCTGTATTTATATAATCCATTCTTAATTGTAATATCAGTACTTTATTGTTAGCCCATAGTAAGTGTCGAAGTCGACCCGTCGTTACTACTTCTTCGAGGTTAGACTAGATACTGATTAGGTACGTGTTGATTTACGTACTCATACTACACTTGCTGCATATTTTGTGAAGGTACATGTATGTCTAGTGGTCTTGTGGGCGTAGAGGTGCGGGTATTTAGGTGAGCTGTATCCATGTTACGAGTCCGCAGCACACAGATTCTCTATCAGAGTTATTTACATTCTCCTGTCATATTTGTATTCCAGACAGATGTTGTATTTTATTATATTTTCCTAGTTAATGCTCATGGACTTGTGACATCGGGTTTTGGGGTTCCTACTGGATGTTTAGTATGGTAGTTCACGTAATTATCATTGTTTCACCCTGTAAATTTTATTTCATACTATTTAATTAATGGAAATTATGATTTCAAAGGAATAAAAATGAGTAATTAAGTGGATCAAACATAGTTGGCTTGCCTGACGGCGGTGTTTGGCGCCATCACGACCTATAGTGGATTTTGGGTCGTGACAGCTCTCACCTATCAAACACTTCCACCTACATGCCAACCCTCACCTCCAAAATACCAATACCCTGCCACCACCTACCATACATATAATACCCAACCTGCATATTACAATTCACCTCCTCCTGCCCCCAAAACAACCCAATTCCATGACCAAACTTTGACTGCATAGCTCCCAGACAATACATCCCAATCACTGACCCCATATCCTAACTGTATGAAAGATTAAAGACCGCTGGTTACGTCACCCCCATTCCTGTTGTCGTTATTGAGAACCCTTCTAACTGGGTTAACCCCAACAAAATTTGTGCCTACTATTCAGGCATGAAGAGACATACCATTGAGGAATGCCGCATGTTGAAGGACAAGATACAGATACTAATTGACACCAAATTTATACAAGAAAAAGAGGTCGCGCCAAATGTCCGTACTAACCCTCTTCATGATCATAGGGGCAAGGGAGTGAATGTGATATAAACGGATGAAGAATGGGATCAGAAGGGATCCATCAGACTTATTCGAGAGAGAGATGCTCCTAGAACATCTAATGTCACCCTCTTGCCAATTATGGTGCAAACCCAGGCATCCTTTGATGTCGAGGTAGCTACGCCTTTCAGTGTGATAGTATCTCTAACTATCTTACAAGTCTCATGCCGTTCCATGGGATGGTGTGGAAGAGGTGAGAAGAAAAGGAAAAGGAAATATGGAGGAGATAGGTAGTGCGTAAGGAATGACTAGAACTGGAAAAGTTTATACACTTGAGAACCTTGGAGGAGCAAGCAAAAAGGCCAAATCTAAGTCGCTTGTCGTGGAAACAGGCATTGTGATCTTTGGAGGAAGGTACAAGCGGGGGAATACTCTATCGTTGATCACCTGAACAAGACTCCCGCCCAAATATCCATCTTATTGTTGTTGTGAACCTCAGATGCGCACAAGAATGCCTTGATGAAGGTATTAAGTGAAGCTTGTGTGCCTACCAGTATCACTAGCGGGGAGATGGACAATATGGTAGAATAGGTACTGGAGAGCCACACGATCACTTTCCACGAAGATGAGATACCACCAGAGGGGTTAAGTCACAATAAAGCATTCTGATAGATGGAGGTTTGAGCCTGAACATATGCCTGCCGACTACTCTAAAAATATTGGGTAAAGGCTTGCATGAGATATGGATGGGATGCATGAATGTGAAGGCGTTCAATGGATCTCAGAGAGCCACTATCGGAGAAATCAACCTTGATCTACAGATGGGCCAGACTGGTTTGATTTTGAAATCCAAGTGCTAGACATATCTTCCACCTACAACTTTTTATTAGGACGGCAATGGATACACGCAATTGGGGAAGTCGCTTCTACTCTACATCAAGTTGTGAAGTTCAATTGGAATCATCAAGAGGTGATGATGGAGCAATAAGATAGAAAGCATACTTATATGGTTGGGTATGAACCAGGAAAGGGTCTTGGCAGAAAACTTTAAGGGATCACGAAATCGATACGACCACAACATCATGGCACAACCTTTGGTATCAGATATGAATAGACTATGCAAGAATATCAGGATTGGATACTGCAGTAGCGTGCCGCTTACTATCCATTAGAAAAACCTATATCACAGCTGCACTAGACGTTCCGCCAGACTGATATGATTTGGGAATCCGAAAAAGATGAAGTTTTGGTGGGTATGAGGAAGCTCTTTCTGGACGAGGAAGATATGAACTGCAGTGCAATCTTAGAGGAGGAGGAGGAGGAAGACCTTACCATTTAGACGGTAGGAGGAGTTGTTCTCAAGAACTGGATTATTGCACCATACCGGGCTCACCGAGTACCTGGCTAACCTTGGTAGAATCAACATTATTTACTTTTAAAATTGTTTTGGGTATTTAAGACATTTTCAATATTTAATTTTGAAATATGTACTCGAGACATCGAGTCTTACTTGTTGGTAATTTTAAGTTTTATTAATGCCTTATTGATTTTGTTTATTTATTATTATCTTTCCATATTCTTTTCAGCGTAATTATTACATATCATGATGAACCTACGACTGTGACATCCAATGAGATAACAGAACATAAGGAAAATGATTCGGAAGATTTGTAGGATGATATAATGCCTGAAGAAATTGTCAAAGAGGTGGATAATTTCTGGAAAAAACCAAAGTCCAATTTGGAAGAAGCCGGGGCAGTTAACTTAGGGGATTTTGAAACAGTCAAAGAAACTCGCATTAGCATCCATCTATCATTGTCAGAGAAGGAAGAGTATATCATATTTTCAAGGAAATATGAGGATACTTTTGCATGGTCCTATGACGACATGACTGGATTAAGCACGTCCATAGTAGCTCACAAGCTACCTATCAACCCCATGTGTATGCCGGTAAATCAGAAGTTGAGGAAATTCAAGCCAGATATGAGTCTGAAGATAAAGGAAGAGGTTACTAGGCAAATCAAAGCCAAAATTCTTCGAGTGGTCGAGTACCCATTGGCTAGCCAACATTGTGCTAGTTCCAAAAAAATATGGGAAAGTGAGAGTGTGCATTGACTAGCGAGATCTGAAAAGAGAAAGTCTTAAGGATGATTTTCCATTACCCAACATACACATACTAATTTACAACTGCGCCAAGCATGAACTCCAGTCTATTGTAGATTGCTTCACAGGATATCATCAGATTTGGATGGACGAAGAAGACGTCGAAAAGACAGATTTCATCACGCCATGGGGGATATATTGTTACAAAATGATGCCATTTGATTTTAAGAACACTCGGGATATTTTATATCAGAGCCATGACTACTTTTTCCACGATATTATACACAAGGAAATAAAGGTTTATGGGGATGACGTTATTATCAAGTCTAAGAGAAGTTCGGATCACATACCAGACTTGAGAAAGTTCTTGACCGACTTTGAAAGTACAATCTAAAGCTAAACCCTGCAAAATATGCTTTCGGTGTCCCTGTTGGGAAGTTGCTGGGTTTCATCATCAGTCGTCACGGTATTGAGCTAGACCCTTCAAAAATCAAAGCTATTCAAGACTTGTCACCGCCAGAGAACAAGAAGGATGTGATGAGTTTTCTAGAACGCCTCAATTATATCAACCATTTTATAGCACAATCAACGACGATATGTGCGCCGATCTTAAAAATGCTGAGGAAAGATGTTGGGATGAGCTGGACCGAAGAATATCAAAAGGCTTTCGATAAAATCAAGGAGTATTTGTCTAAGCCGCTCGTGTTGGTTCCCTCTAAGACAGGAAGACCTTTTTTACTATATTTGTCCTTGTTGGGACGGAGTCTTTGGTTACGTCTTGGGGCAACATGATGAAATCGGGATAAAATAGCAGGCGATGTATTAGATGAGTAAGAAGTTCACACCTTACGAAGCCCGGTACTCCTTGTTGGAACACACCTACTGTGCTCTGACATGGCTAGCCAGAAATTGAGATATTATTTCTGTGCATATACTAAATATCTCATATCAAGGATGGATCCATTAAAATACAACTTTCATGAAACCCATGCCTATGGGTAAGTTTGAAAAATGGCATATATTGCTAGTGAGTTCGACATCATCTATGTAGCTCAGAAGGCGGTCAAGGGGCAAGCATTGGCCGATTACCTAGCGAAGAACCCCGTGGGCGAAGAGTACGAACCATTGAAGACGTATTCTCTCGACGAGGAAGTGTCATTTATGGGGGAAGACACTGTCGAAACATATAATGGTTGGAGGATATTTTTCGATAGAGCAACAAATTTCAAAGGAGTGGGCATCAGAGATATTTTAGTATCAGAAACCGGTCAACACTAACCAGTATTCGCCAAGCTTAGGTTTCCATGCACCAATAATATGGCAGAATACGAGGCTTGCATCTTGGGACTCAGATTGGCCATCACATATTCAGGAGTTGCTGGTAATCAGAGATTCAGGTCTGTTGGTACATCAAGTATTAGGAGAATGGGCCACCAAGAACACCATAATATTGTCATATTTGCATTGTGTACAATTCTGATCAAGAGGTTCACGAAAATAGAATTCAAACACGTCCCGAGGGTTCATAACGAGTTTGCAGATGCGTTAGCTACCTTGTATTCTATACTACAGCATCTAGAAAAGAATTTCATTGAACTTATCCCCATAGAGATTTGTAAGCAGCCAGTTTATTTTGCTTATGTCGAAGAAGAGTTTGATGGAAATACATGGTTCCACGATATCAAGAAATATTTGGAGAAAGGGGAATGCCCAGAGAATGATACACACTGAGAAGTGCACGCTTTGAAGATTGGCCAACCACTTCTTTTAGAGCGGAGGAATTTTGTATAGAAAGACTCCTGACTTGGGGTCCCTACGATGTGTCAATGCCAAGGAGGCATATAGGTTGATCGAAGAAATACACGCCGGAACCTGTGGACCTCATATAGACGGGTTCGTTCTGGCCAAGAAAATATTAAGGGCAGGGTATTTTTGGATGACTATGGAGACAGACTACATCAAGTATGTACGGAAGTGCCACCTATGCCAGGTGCCTGTAGATATGATACGAGTGCCGCCCAACGAACTCAATGCAACGAGTTCACCCTGGCCTTTCTCTGCCTGAGGCATCGACATCATTGGACCGATTGAACCCGCTGCTTCAAACAGACACAGTTTCATTTAGATAGCTATATATTACTTCACAAAATGGGTTGAAGTCACTTCCTATAAAGCTGTGACTAAGAAAGTCGTACTAGACTTCGTTGGGGATCGTATCGTTTGTCGATTTGGAGTACCTGAGTCAATAATTACCGACAATTCATCCAATCTCACAAGTGACCTGATGAAAGCCATGTGCAAAACATTCAAGATCAGGCACCAAAATTCTGCAGCATACAAGATGCATATAAATGGATTCGTGGAAGCCGCCAACAATAACATCAAGAAAATATTAAGGAAGATGGTGGACATCTACAAGCAATAGCATGAGAAGCTACCATTTGCTTTGCTCAATTACCACATCACAATTCGTACGCCAAATGGGGCAACCCCCTATATACCGATCTACGGTACTAAAGTTGTTATACATGCAGAAGTGGAGATTCCCTGCCTTAGAATCATACAGGAGGCTGAGCTCAGAGAGTGGAATGGATAGCCGGTATGAGCAATTGGCTCTTATTCACGGTAAGAGGATGAATGCAGCATGTCACGGTCAAGTCTACCAGAATAGAATGGAAAGGGATTTCAACAAAAAGGTTAGATCGAGGCAATTCACTGCGACAATTGGTGTTGAAACGGATCTTCCCGCACCAGGACGAAGCAAAAGGGAAATTCTCACCTAACTAGCAAGGCCCTTACATGGTTTACCAAGTACTGACAAAAGGAGTACTTATACTTGTAGAGATGGATGGAGATATATGGCCAAAACCGATCAACTCGGACGCAGTCAAGAGATATTACATTTGAGATCATGATTGTACTTTCTTTTGATGTAAGCTGAACTATGTTGATCTGATTCCCGTTTAAGAGGGGATATGTAAGTAGACATGTGGGTTCGTTCACATCATAATAAAATCTTCATTCCCCTCTAGGATCATGAACCGAGGCAAGGTTTCTAGTTTGTCAATCTCATTAAAACAAGGATAGCCAAAGAAGTGTATCGCAAGAAGTATGTATTTAAACTGGGGCAGATTTTTTCGGAGTATCCTCAAAATTCCGAGTTGAGAAGATAACAATATCTCAAAGCATGTCACATTCTATGGTTCGACAAAATTATTTGTTTCATGCATCATGACACATTTTGAAAACTTCATTTCTTACAAATAATTTATCGCAAATATATGTTTTCAAAAATTTCATTTCCGTAATAGCTAGATGTTACCCATGGTGACTACTGACGATTTTTCTTTGGATGTAGGCATAACAGATATAGCGAGCACATGCAATAAGATCACTATAACACTGACATAAGTTGTCGAATGCAAAGCGTCAAGCTAAGAACCGCTTTGCTTCTTCATATTTGATCGTCACTTTCGATGCACAAGGCTAAGCATTTCCCTCATCTCTCTGCTTAGGGATAAGCACTGCCCTCCTTATTTTGCATGAGGCTAAGCACTGCCTTCATTACTACATAAGACTAAATGTTGCCTTCTCTTGCATGAGACTAAGAACTATCTCTATTACGTTGCATAAGGCTAAGCACTGCCTCCATTACTGCATAAGGCTAAATTCTAACTTCCCTTGCATGAGACTAAGCACTTTCTCCATTACATTGCATGAGGCTAAGCACTGCTTTCATTACAGCATAAGGGTAAACGTTGCCTTCCCTTGCATGAGACTAAGCAATGTCTCCATTACATTGCATGAGGCTCAGTGTTGCCTCCATTATTGCATAAGGCTAAGCGCTTCCTTCCTTTGCACGAGACCAACCACTGTCTCCGTTACATTTGCACGAGGCTAAGCACTGACCTAAATATCGCATAAAGCTAAACGTTACCTTCCTCTACATAGGGCTAAGTGCTACCCTCATCACATACAAGGTAAAATATTGAATTGTTTTGCTCTCGCATATGACTAAGAATCAATCATTCCCTCTATCAAATGATTGATATAGCCACATCTTCTCATCTCATGGGCTGAACATCGCCACATTATCCAAAGGCGTCATAGTGTGAAGGCATCATCCTCATAGGCCGAAGACATCGTGCCATGGCCTGAGGATCTCTCGAAACTGCATATCATTATTCAAAGGCGTCATAGTCTAGAGGGAACATCCTCATGGCCCGAGGACACCATTTCATGGCATATGAATCCCTTATTACACGCTTCATGGACCAAGACATCATTGTCGAAGGACATCATCCTCATCGTCCAAAGACAACTGTCATGATCAGAAGGGAATTTGCATCATGTCTAAATTTTTGCAATAACCCTATATTTGATGGTAGTATAAAAAATGAGTTTTTGACTACTTTGCACCTATTATTTGATATACTTTAATTGTGTTTGACCTAAAATATGAATAAATTATATTCGTTACATATTTTTTATTGTTTAGGTTGAGAATCCGAGCTAAGATGAGTTTTCCGAGATAAAAGAAATAAAAAATAACTTTCAAGTCAGAGTAGAAGTTCGAGAGTTAAGCCGAGATCAAGTTGAGAGTTGAGGATCAAATCCGTATTTGAAAAGCGGAAGAAGAAAAAAATGATCAAAGCCACAAATGGCCTATCAAGGCGTTATGCACAATAAGCCACAGGATATGGCTATCCAAAAATCCACTAGAAGCCAAAGAACTAAAGCCTTTGATTTAAAGTCTTAGCACGTAGTGTGCTTTGCCATGTGCCACGAGGTGGCAAATTAAATGAGTGCCAAAATTTTGGAGCTAAAATCCCTACAAGCATGACATGGGGCAGATGGTTGGCTGAAGAGGTGACAAGCCAAATTGGCTTCTGGCGAGAAGAAAGAAAGCATCAGCAAAAGTGACATTGTGCGACGCCTGACGCGTCGCATACTGCGATTGTTGGTTTCTTTTTTTAAGTATATTAATGCTTAAAAGAGGGTGAATGTGAAATGGAGGGAAAATAAAATATTTTAGTTTCATTTCAGATTCCTTCTTTGATGAAGGGACATTGTCCCATATTGGAAGAGGAAGAGGTTTTTAATTGGTATATAAGTAATTGCTCTTCTTATAGCTCTTAAAGTGTAACGACCCGACCGGTCATTTTGAGCTCTAGTGCGTCGTTCAGCGGTTCGAGGCCATGAGCAGCTTCATTTCAGGTGTTAGGACTTGTAAGTGTGGAAAGAATTTAATTTCGGGAAGCTTAGAGTCAATTTGGAAAGAAAATTCTCATTTTAGAAGCCTTAAGTTGGAAGAATCGACTAATACTGGATTTTTGAGTAAACAACCTCAGAATCAGGATTTGAAGGTTCCAGCAGGTTCGTATGATGATTTTGGACTTGGGCGTGTGTTCAGAGCGGGTTTTGGATGACCTGGGAGCATTTCGGCGCCCAATGTGGAAGTTAGTATTTTGGAGGAAATTTCGTAAGTCTGGGTTGAAGTGCATTTTAGTGATATTGATATCCACTTGGGATTTTGAGTCTGGGAATAGCTCCATATAGTGATTCTGGAGTTGGGAGTGCGATCAGAAGTGAATTCGGGGGTCCATAGGTCATTTTGAAGTCATTTGGCTAAAGATAGAAATTTGAAGGTTTTTGAGAAATCTGACCGGAAGTGGAAATTTTGATACCGGGGTCAAAATGCGATTCCGAAAGCTGGAGCAGGTCCGTAATGTTGAATGTGGTTTGTGTGCAAAATTTGGGGTCAATCGGACATGATTTGATAGGTTTCGGCATCAAATGTAGAAGTTTGAAATTTCAAAGTTCATAAAGCTTGAATTGGAGTGCGGTTCGCGGTTTCGGCGTTGTTTGATATGATTTGAGGCCTCGAGCAATTCCGTGGTATGTTATGGGACTGATTCGTGTGATTGGACGAGGTCCCGGGGGCCTCGAGTGTGTTTCGGGATAATTTCGGATCATTTTTCCATGGATTGCTGCTGTTGTTTTCTGGTGCAGCTGGTGTGCATTGCGATCGCGGTCCTTGCTACACGATCGCAAAGAAAGAAAATATGAGGATTGGGATTAGGCTTATGCAATCGCAGGAAGAGGAATGCGATCGCGAAGAGGAATCTGGGGGCTGCTGGATTGGCTTATGCGAACGCAGGGGGGGTGTTCGATCGCGAAGAAAGAAATTGGAGGCTGTTGGTTTGTTGGCTTATGCGATCGTGGGGGAGAGTTTGCTATTGCATACTGTATTTTGGAGGCCGCTGGGATTTAGCTTATGCGATTGGGGTTGGAGGAATGCGATCGCATAGAAGGGTCGTCTGGGCAGTGTGCTATTTTAAACGGACTTGGCTCATTTTCTTCCATTTTTTTTCATTTGTCTTGGACGATTATGGAGAGCTTCAAGGGGGATTTTCATCAAGCAACTTTAGGTAAGTGATTTCTTCCCATCTTTGAGTTAAATACATGAATTAGATATGGATTAAAGCATGAAATTAGTAGAAAATTGGAATATTTGAACAAAGACCTAGAATGTGTATTTTTGGATTTTCCCCACGAAATTGAGCATGAAATTAAGAATAAATTATGTATTTGAGTTAGTAAGGCTACGGGTAGAGTTTATATTCGAGAAACTTCAGAATCCGGGCATGTGGGCCCGAGGGTAATCTTGCCAACTTTCCGAGCGGAGTTGAGAATTTATGTAGATTAAATTATTATAAGTATTAGAGTATATTTTCATTGGTTTGCCCATTATCTGGATATTTTTGGGGCGTTGTGCATCAATTTGGGTCACCAGAAAGGCTTGGAGGCTGGTTATGAATGTTCGGAGCGAGGTAAGTCTCCTTTCTAACCTTGTAAGGGGGAATTTTCCCCATAGGCGAAATAATTAAATATGTGCTACTATTTGTGGTGGCTACGTACACACGAGTTGACGAGAGTCCGTGTGTAGCTACTATTATGTTTATGTTCGGGTAGTCTAGGACCCAAAAACATGTTTATTTTCCATATTTGTAATCTTATTGATGAAAATAAAGTGTTTAAACCTTACCGAACTTGGTAAGAATGGATTTCTGGAAAAGATTTAAATACTATTTTTGTCACCTTTAAAAGAGAAATTTGTCATTTACTTGAGTATTGGTTTTCCTGGTGTAGTCGGGGTGGACTGTTTGATTGTGCATGACTGCATGTGACTGCTTCACACTTTATATTCCACGAGCGGGGTGATTTTTTCCACTACTCTCTTGGGACCAGGTCGTACGCCACGACGGGTTAAAAGATACGTCTATTGTTCGCGTCGTTCGACCCTTCGGCAGTGCACAATTTACATTTATGTTGGTTCGGGCCGTTCAACCCTCGGCATTGCTTACGCATGATATTTACTGCGTACTTGCTGTGATTTTTACTATGATTACTGGCCTAGGGATTTTCAATTTTCAACTGAAATGACGAGGATTTAAGAATATTAAAAGGAATAAGAAGTTGTTATTTCTGTCGCTACTTGTTAAATTGCCTATGATATTCATGCTTAGTGTCACACTTGATTATATTAATTTGACCTCTAGTAATTGTCAAAGTCGACCTCTTGTCACTACCTCTTCGAGGTTAGGCGGGATACTTATTGAGTACACGTTGTTTTCGTACTCATGCTACACTTGCCGTGTATTTTTATTGCACAGGTACATTCATGGCTAGTGGCCCCTGCTTGACACAGTGATGTGGTTGACTTGGAGACTTAGACGAGATGCACCTTCCGGAGATGACCCGCAGCCGACAGAGTCTTCCTCAGATGTATTGTATTTTAATTTACCTTCCTTGTCTAGTTTGTATTCCGGACAAGTATTGTAGTACACGTATAATTCCAAGAAAAATTTTCTCATGCACTTGTGACATCGGGTTCTGGGATAATTATGGGATTTATTCACTATTTAAATTGTTAAAGATTTTATTGTTTACTCATTGGAAGTTCGCCAATTATTATTTAAGAAAAATAAAAAAAGGAATGACTTCGAGAATTTTAACATAAAGATTTAATTTTTTTATTTATTAAGTGTTGGCTTGACTGACAGTGGGGTCCGGCGCCAGCACGACCTTAATGTCTACATTCCTTCTTACTCAATCTTACACGTCGCGAAGTGTTTGCTCTAATCGAGAATTTGAGGAATGGTAATGGTACTACCATTATGGTGCGTGAGGCTTTCCCATGCACAATTGGTTGAGGCTATTGTCGTTGCTCTGCGGAAGGATATTATGTTATTTCAGGTCGGTAGCTGCACTTCTGAGAGCTTTGAGGTTATGCACAGATTTACTATGACGCTTATGATTGGTTATCACACGGTATTGATGTGGCGGTAGGATTCTGGCCCATACGTCGCGGCAATGAATGACTTGATAGGAATTCTACTTAGAGCACGATTCCGAGAATTCAATATTTTATTTCTGGTGGAGGAAAGGCAATTGGACTAGAATTGTTCGAGTTTGGGTTGATAGAGTAATAAGACTTTGTGTTTTCAAGTGGGGTGGAATCTTCATCTGTGACGTGGTAATCGTCGTCTTTGATCAAATAGAATATGTTAAGCTCGCCGGTGTTATAGTTTGTTCAGTTGCATTGGGTCAGAGTGTTGTTAAGTAATATTGAAGAAGCAGTTTTTAGAGGTCGTGGTGTGCGGTGGTTCAGTATTGAATAAGTATTTCTAAGTAAGGCGGATCGAGAAAGATGATCTTCGGAAAGGTTTGAAGTTGTGGTGATCTGCTGGCTTAAGTTCTATAAAGATAGTTATTGGCCTAAGGCAACGACTGGGCAACAAGGGATAAGGAAGGACACGTGGGAAGTGTCAGGTGAGGGTTAAATTTCTAAAAGGCCAGGTGTAAAAAAAGGAAGTCAGGTAATTGCTTGCAAGGGTGAGTTTAACCTAAGTGGGAGAGTAGCAGCGTAGCATATGAGTTCTGCGGTAAGATAGATGCACATCTTGAGGAGAACTTTGGAGTGGTTCGAGAATTTTGGTGGGCGGTGATTGGGTCCACGGTCTTAAATTGAAATATTGACTATTGCGACGGGAGATGGAATACAACAGAGAGGAGTTGTTCGGGATGAAGGAGGATGCAATATAGTGGTGAGTTGGAAGATATTGTCGCGTATTTAGTAGATGTCCATGAGGAGTGGACGGACTGGTAAAGTTGATAAATAAGGACATGCATAGGATGAGGTATTGATGTCGTAGAGATCGTGCAGTACAGCGTCGTTGGAAGGTGTCAGTTGGTAATTTCCGCAGGAGGGTTATCTCCTGTGAGCAGGTTAGCGGCCGTATGGTTGGCAAGTTTCTGCGAGGAATTTTAGTGGTTGTTCGGTAGGAGACCGAATATGTGAATGATGCTAGAGAATTAGAGTATCCCTGGAATGCTGACAGGAGAATTTAGAAGAGGATGACAGGTTGGTTGAGAAAGATCATTTCAGCAATGAATAAAGAATTTCGGTGGGATCCAGAGTGGTGCAAGGAGTAGCTTCAGGCTGAGTGGGAGAGTCCCACCGCCTGCGATTGGGTTGCAGGATTATTTTCTCATGGGGTTGCAGATTGTCGGTGTATTGGCAAGTTATTGCAGCTAAGGGAAAATGAGTAGAATAATAAATGAGCATGGGATTTGATAAAGGTGTGCAAGGGTTGGCCTTATTGAATCAGGTTTAGACTTTGGAAAGATTCAAGATTTATGCTTAGTACAGAGGTAATTTACAAGTGAAGGGATTCAGTCATGTGCTTTATCAAGATTGGTGTTCAGGTGCCAGCGAAGCCATAGAATTGATTATATTCGGGACCAAGCAAGAGTGGGTGAATCTCAATAATGGTTCCAATGGATTCAAGGGTTACAAGGTGGTGTCTAAAGATTTCAAGCCCACCGTATGGTTAAGAATTGAGCTTTTGCAGCAGAATTATGGGAAAGAGAAAATGGTTGGCGTGTTCTACATTATCTTCGGCGTGTAGGAGCATTGGGGTTCATAAAATGGAGAAAATGACTTCGGGTTCATGGAAGGGTTATCGAAATGGGTATACCGGTCAAAGATGTGAATATGCGTGCAAGGAGGGCATGAAACGGTTCATGGGTCTGGAAACGAAAGGGTCTCGTGGAATGGAGTCACTAAAGGTGAGTGTGAATTTAGTTGCTATGTGTTGATTGGGGTTATCATTACTCCTACGGTGAGTGGGAATTGAATTGAGGTACGAGATGGGTCGTGTTATATGACCTTATGGAAAGTTTAATTGATTCTCACTGCGGTATTGTGGCGGTGTTAGCGTATGGGCATTGTGAGTTATTGTTCATCTTGATCTATTCCTTGAGCCAAGTGGGGGAGTCTACTGTTGATAATTAATTGCGCTCCTGAGTGTCATATCATTTTAAGTTTGAGGTATACGGGTGAATCGGTTATGTCCTGCAGAGGTGGAGTTTGAGGATTTGCATATTTGATTGTGGGAATTCATTCGTGTGTTGTGGTGGTTCTCTTGAATTGAGGTAAGTAAGAGGTTTCTATATGATGAAGTATTTACCCTATTAGCGGTTCAGGAGTTATGACGAGATTCATGTGCGAATGCATATTGGCATGTTAGGTGCAGTGAACGGTACAAAATTTGGAAGAGAGGATCAAGGTTGCGGTTCGGTGTTGACAAGGATGTCATGAGCTCGGATGAGCAAGAAAAAGGGATTTGAATGTTTAAAGTAAGTTGGCGTTGTCTTCATTGTCAACTGAGATCGGTGTTTGGTGAAAAAGGCGTTGCATCCTGCTAATGGGTTCTTGATTTGTTTTACAACGTTAGTGCGGCCAGTGGTGGAAGTGTAGACTTGATACCTTGGGTGGAAGGTCGTGGGAGTGTGACCACATGATGATCGTATGAGGGTGACATGTAGTCACTTAATGGATTGAAGATTTGGACTGAGTATAAAGAAGTGTAATATTGCTTATTTGAGAATTTATTCCTAGAAGACGTTCGGTTTGCTTGGTTGTGGATCGTGGGGTGTTTTTCCCGGCTATGATGGTTGTCCTGGAGTATTATGAGAGGAAGTGGGTTAATATGGACCCATGTAAGCTATTAGCCTAGTTCGGTGCAAGCAAGGTAGGCTCGACGTATGTGGATGGATGTAAATATGATTATGGGATCCATGTGAGTCAGAGGTGTTCGTTCTGTATGGCGCTTCTCTCGGAGGGATATTAGAACATCAGATGATTGTCCATCATCGTTCATTTAAAGTAATATTATGATTATGCCGTGTGAGTTGTGCAACGGCTTGGCAATTTCTTGTGTGTTGAGGTCCCGCGTAGTGGTGATGTTATGAGAGCAGAATAGCTCTTGAGATCCAGAGTATATATATATATATATATATATATATATATATATCGCACCTCAGTTTTGCTTGATTTTTGTAGCATATGGCTTTAACAGTCTCCCCAGGATGGTATTATGCACTTAGCGTGCCTATGACCGATATTAATTATTTTATGGTAATGAGAAGTTTAGCTCGGTGTGTGTCTTCTTACGTGAATTTTATGTTATTCGAATCGGGTGGCACGCCGCCACATTTATGTTATTTGGATCGGGTGGCACGCCGCCATAGTTATGTTATTCGGATCGAGTGGCACGCCGCCATAGGCATGTTACTTGGATCGGGTTGCGCGCTGCAACAGTGTGATGTTGAGTACGGTTCCCTATATCTATTTTCTTGTGTTTTGCTTTCTATTTTCTGAGGAGAATTCATAATAAGTTGTGTAAGTTGAGTAGTCTTTTCCTGAGTCATTTCTTTATGTATCATGTTCGAGTTATGGCCTATTGGCGCGTTGTGGTATCATGTGAGACGGTTGGTCATGTTTGGGGTGATCTGTTGTCTGAGATGTTCATACTGGGTGAGACGAGATTATTGGACCAGGGATCAGTGAGATAAGATTTTGTGGAAAATATTGAAGGATAAATACCATTATTCGGTTCATAAGGAGGTGATGATTCTAGTAGAGAGGAGAGATTCAATGATTCGTTAACTCCGCAGTTGGTTGTAAATTTCTACACTTCTCCTCTGTTGTGGTGGTATCGTAAGCTATAGGACCCATATGTATGTCATGAGGTGCATCGGGAGCATCATATTCGTGAAATTTTGGCTATTAAGGTTCAGGGAATGTCGTCGTGGTTAGATGATGAATTATGCAGTGCATGGTGCTAATTCAGCAAAGGTATGCAGACATGTTCTGGTACATTGTGTGGTAGTTGATACGGTGTTCATATATTGGAAACAGGCATGGCAGAGGATGTCGGATGATGGAGACCTGTTCTAAGGCCCATTGCCTAAATGAAAGAGGATATCTTCGGATTTGATTGAGCTAATGTACTCAATTGGGTTGTGGTAGCACGGGCAGGTGCACGAGGTGTTAAACAGTGATTTTTGATAACTCCAAAGAATTTCTTGGCACGTTCGAGGGCGAACGTATGTTTAAGTGGGAGAGAATGTAACGACCCGACCGGTCATTTTGAGCCCTAGCCCGTCGTTCAGCTATTCGAGGCCAGCATCAGGATTTGGAGGTTCCAGTAGGTTCGTATGATGATTTCGGACTTGGGCGTGTGTTCGAAGTGGGTTTTGGATGACCCGGAAGAATTTCGGCGCCTAATGTGGAAGTTAGTATTTTGGAGGAAATTTCATAAGTCTGGGTTGAAGTGCATTTCAGTGATATTGATGTCCGTTTGGGATTCCAAGTATAGGAATAGCTCTGTATGGTGATTCTGGAGTTGGGAGTGCAATCGGAAGTGAATTCGGGGGTCCGTAGGTCATTTTGAAGTCATTTGGCTAAAGATAGAAATTTGAAGGTTTTTGAGAAATCTGATCGGAAGTAGAAATTTTGATACCTTGGTCGGAATGTGATTTCGAAAGTTGGAGCAGGTCCGTAATGTTGAATGTATCTTGTGTGCAAAATTTGGGGTCAATCGGACGTGATTTGATAGGTTTCAACATCGAATGTAGAAGTTTGAAATTTCAAAGTTCATAAACCTTGAATTGGAGTGCGGTTCGTGGTTTCGGCGTTGTTTGATGTGATTTGAGGCCTCGAGCAAGTCTGTGGGATGTTATGGGACTGAGTCGTGTGATTGGACGGAGTCCCGGGAGCCTCGGGTGTGTTTCGAGATAATTTCGGACCATTTTTCCATGGATTGTTGCTGTTGTTTTCTGGTGCAGCTGGTGTGCATTGCGATCGCGGTCCTTCGTACGCGATCGTGAAGAAGGAAAATATGGGGACTGGGATTAGGCTTATGTGATCGCAGGAAGAGGAGTGGGATCGCAAAGAGGAATCTGGGGGCTGCTGGATTGGCTTATGCGAACGCAGGGGGAGGTGTGCGATCGCGAAGAAGGAAATTGAAGGTTGCTGGTTTGTTGGCTTATGCGATCGTGGGAGAGAGTGTGCGATCGCATAGTGTATTTTGGAGGCTGCTAGGATTTAGCTTATGCAATCGCGGTCAAAGGAATGCGATTGCATAGAAGGGCCGTCTGGGCAGTGTGCTATTT
Source organism: Nicotiana paniculata (assembly GCA_005239505.1). Lineage (NCBI taxonomy): Eukaryota > Viridiplantae > Streptophyta > Magnoliopsida > Solanales > Solanaceae > Nicotiana > Nicotiana paniculata. The sequence continues at coordinate 40,325 of ML324541.1, read as the reverse complement.
TAAACGGACTTGGCTCATTTTCTTCATATTTTTTTTCATTTGGCTTGGACGATTATGGAGAGCTTCAAGGGGGATTTTCATCAAGCAACTTTAGGTAAGTGATTTCTTCCCATCTTTGATTTAAATACATGAATTAGATATGGATTAAAGCATGAAATTAGTAGAAATTTGGGATTTTTGAAAAAGACCTAGAATGTGTATTTTTGGATTTTGCCCACGAAATTGAGCATGAAATTAAGAATAAATTATGTATTTGAGTTAGTAAGGCTACGGGTAGAGTTTATATTCGAGAAATTTTGGAATCCGGGCATGTGGGCCCGAGGGTTATCTTGTCAACTTTCCGAGCGCAGTTGGGAATCTATGTAAATTAAATTGTTATAAGTATTAGAGTATATTTTCATTGGTTTGCCCGTTATTTGGATAGTTTTGGGGAATTGTGCATCAATTTGGGTCATCGGAAGGGCTTGGAGGCCGGTTATGAATCTTCGGAGCGAGTTAAGTCTCCTTTCTAACCTTTTAAGAGGGAATTGTCCCCATAGGTGAAATAATTAAATAGGTGCTACTATTTGTGGGGGCTACGTACGCACGAGGTGACGAGAGTCCGTGCGTAGCTACTATTATGTTTATATATGGGTAGTCTAGGACCCAAAATCATGTTTATTTTCCGTATTTGTAATCCTATTGATGAAAATAAAGTGTTTAAACGTTACCGAACTTGGTAAAAATGGATTTCTGGAAAATATTTAATACTATTTTTGTGACCTTTAAAAGAGAAATTTGTCATTTACTTGAGTATTGGTTTTCCCGGTGTAGTCGGGGTGGACTGTTTGATTGTGCATGACTCTGTGTGACCGCTTCACAATTTATATTCCGCGAGCGGGGTGATATCTTCCACTAATCTCATGGGAGCGGGCCGTACGCCACAGCGGGTTAAAAGATGCATCTATGGTTCACGTTGTTAGACCATTCGGCAGTGCAAAATTTACATTTATGTTGGTTCGGGCCGTTCGACCCTCGATATTGCTTGCACATGATATTTACTGCGTACTTGCTGTGATTTTTACTATGATTACTGGACTGGCAATTTTAAATTGTCAATTGAAATGACGAGGATTTAAGAATATTAAATGTGAAAGAAGTTGTTATTTCTATCGCTACTTGTTAAATTGACTATGATATTCATGCTTAGTGTCACACTTGATTATATTAATTTGACCTATAGTAAGTGTCAAAGTCGACCTCTCATCACTACCTCTTCGAGGTTAGGCAGGATACTTACTGAATACACGTTATTTTCGTACGCATGCTACACTTGCTGTGTATTTTTTGCACAGATACATTCATATCTAGTGGCCCCTGCTTGACGCAGTGATGTGGTTGATGTGGAGAGTTAGAGGAGCTGCACCTTCCGAAGACGACCCGCAGCCGGTAGAGTCTTCCTCAGATGTATTGTATTTTAATTTACCTTCCTTGTCCAGTTTGTATCACGGACAAGTATTGTAGTACATGTATAATTCCTAGAAAAATTTGCTCATGCACTTGTGACACCGGGTTCTGGGATAATTATGGGATTTAATAAATTGTTAAAGATTTTATTGTTTAATCATTGGAAGTTCGCCAATTATTATTTAAGAAAAATAAAAAAAAGGGATGACTTCGAGAATTTTAACATAAAGATTTAATTTTTTTATTTATTAAGTGTTTCCTTGACTGACAGTGGGGTCCGGCGCCATCACGACCTTAATGGATTTTAGGTCGTGACATTAAGAGTTGAGAAGAAGGCAAGCCTCGCACTGTCGTCGTCGTCGTCGCTCGGCTCGACTTCGGCTTCGGTCAATGATTGATTAATTGATTAATTTTTTGGATCAAAGTTTTTTGTTAATAGTAAATATTAACAAAAATGTTATTAAATATCCGTTTTTCAGTTTTGTAACTGAAAATTAACCACCCTCTTCAATTCTTCCGGATTAATGTTGAGTAAATAGCAATTTATGTTATGGCATTTATGCTATGGCCGTGATGCATAAATAGCCATTCTGAAGAGTTGCACCTCTTCAGATTTCAGCCCAACATTGGCTATGAATACAAGTCCATTCTCTCAGATTTTTCATACGATATTCTGAGTTCCCCTCCTTTATTCTGCATAATTTTAACTTCAAAGAAAGCAACAGTAAGTGTGATTTAAGACCGAACATTGTGTTCGCTGAAACACTGTGGTTTGAAGTACCACTACACCAGTGTGTAATTCATTCTATCCTGGGAGAAAATAACCCATAACCTTGAGTACTAGGAGGGGATTAAATTCCTTAAAGAAACACTGTAAATTCAGTGGGCTCGGATTACCTTTTGTTTCATTTATATTTCTGTGTATATGTTGTTTTATTTTCTCCAGAATTATTTTACAAATATAGTATACTAACAAGCTTAAGGAATTTAACTTATTTCTGTATTTATGTTATACTCACTGTTTCTGGAGAACAAAACCTTTGTAGTTTTCTACTTTATTGGAGATTAAAATCTATGTGATTTTAATGTTTGTTTGTGTCATTCTTTTACAGTAATGACAAATGACAACGGGAACCAGATTGTTCCTATGGTAACTGCCAATGCGTTGACTAGCCTAACAACACCGGCATTGGCACCGGCGGAAAAACCCGAAAAATTTTCCGGACTTAATTTCAAGCGGTGGCAGCAAAAGATGTTCTTCTACTTGACTACGTTAAGTCTGTAGAAGTTCATCAAGGAAGATGTTCATGTTCTGCCCGATGAAATTCCAGAGAGCATTCTGATTTTCTGTGCAAGAATTATATTCCTAGCGGACTGGAGGATGATCTGTATAACGTCTACAGTGGAGTGGAGACGTCAAAAGAACTGTGTATTGCGCTTGTAAGGAAATACAAAACTGAAGATGTCTGGTTGAAGAAGTTCGTCGCCGCAAAGTTTTTGGACTACAAAATGGTAGATAACAAGTCTGTTATTACCCAAGTCCAGGAATTGCAAGTGATAGTTCACGATATCCTTGCTGAAGGTATAAGTCAAACTAATTCTAATCTTAGTATTTTTACTAACAAAATTTTCATTGAAGGTCTTGTCATCAAGCATTCCAAGTAGCAGCTACGATTGAGAAGTTGCCTCCTTTGTGGAAGGACTTCAAGAACTACTTGAAACAAAAATGCAAGGAGATGTCTCTAGAAGATATCATTGTTCGGTTGAGAATCGAAGAGGAAAACAAAGCTGCTGAAAAAGAGAGGTCGTGGAAACTCAACAATAATGGGAGAAAACATTGTTGAGGATACTTCTCAAAATAAGAGAAAGAGGAAGCAGGCTTCTGGACCGAAAAGAAACCCAAGCAAGAAGCGGTTCAATGTTAATTGCTTCAACTGTGGGAAAGCTGGACACAAATCTACAGATTGTCGTGCTCCAAAGAAAGACAAGAAGAAGGGTCAAGAAAACATGGTTGAAAAGCACGAAAATATTGATGAATCATGTGCTATGCTTTTTGAATGCAACCTGGTGGGAAATCCTAAGGAGTGGTGGATTGAATCTGGAGCCATTCGCCATGTTTGTGCAGTTAGAGAAGCTTTTGCTACATATGCTCCTGTTGGACCCGAAGAGACGCTTTCTATGGGAAATGCTGCAACGACTAAAATTGAAGGACGTGGGAAGATATTTCTCAAAATGACTTCCAGCAAAATGGTGACTTTGAACAACGTCCTTCATGTTCCCGAGGTTAGGAAGAATTTAGTCTCTGCTGGACTTCTTGTTAAGAAAGGTTTAGATGTGTTTTTGTATCCGATTAGGTTGTAATAAGTAACAAAGAAATGTTTGTAGGAAAATGTTACCTCACTGAGGGCCTTTTCAAGCTGAATGTAATGGTTGATGAGAATAATAATAAAATTTCAGCTTCGTCTTACTTACTTGAGTCAAATGAATTATGGAATATACGTTTGGGTCATGTTAATTATAAAACCTTGCGGAAACTGATTAATTTGGAAGTATTGCCTAAGTTTGAATGAGACAAATCAAAATGTCAAATATGTGTGGAATCTAAGTATGTTAAACATCCTTGTAAGTCAGTTGAAAGGAATTCAAATCCTTTAGACTTAATTCGCACAGATATTTTTGACATGAAGTCAATACTATCTCATGGTGGAAAGAAGTATTTCTTGGTTTCTTAAGGTTGGCCTTTAAGGCCAAAGTTTGATTTCGTTCAAAAATTTGAGTAAACGACCTCGGAATCGAGTTTCAATGATTCTGATAGCTTCGTATGATGATTTCGGACTTGGGCGTATGTTCGGAATGGGTTTTGGATGACTCGGGGGCATTTCGGCGCCCAATATCGAAATTAGAGTTTCCTTAAGTTTGAAATTTGGTTGGGAACGTGTGTTTATGTTATCGAGGTCCGAACATAATTCTGATATCGGGAATAGTTCCATAATGTCATTTATGACTCTCTTGCAAAATTTGGTGTCATTCCGAGTAGTATAGGTCGGCTCGGCGCATTGAAAGCGAATTCTAGAACTTTAAGTTCAAAGTTTGATTCAATTTGGTTTTGGGGTCGAATTCTTAGTTTCATTGTTGTTTTTCACGTTCCAAAAGTTTGAGCAAGTCCATATCATGAATACAGACCTGCCAGTGCCTTTGGACAGGGTCCCAAGGGGCTCGGGAGAGTTTCGGACCCCTCAGAGTTAAATTTAAAAAACAGATTTTTCACTGACTGCTTTCCTTCAGTGCGATCGCAGGTGCACTGATGCGATCACATAGAAGGAACTGAGCAGGGGTGGTGAATGCCTTGTGCGTTCGCACAAAAGGCATCGCGATCGCGATGGGTTGGGCTACTGACCCAGTGCGATCGCACACCCCATCCGCGTTCGCACAAGAGCCCAGCCTTGGGCCAGCCCAGCTATTCCTTACCCTGTGCGTTCACAGTCTCTCTCCGTGTTCGCATAGAAGGCCCATGAGGACCTGGTCATTTAAAGCTCTGCGATCGCACCGACTGCGATCACATAGAGTAGACCACTGGGCAGTGTGTTTTTATACACGGGATTTAATTCATTTCCTCATCTTCTTCTTCCTTGGGACGATTTCCAACATTCAAGAGGGGAAAACGGCCTAGTTACTGAAGGTAAGTAAATTCTACTCTAATATTAGTTTCATGCATGGATTACAAGCTAAATTAACTACCTAAATTAGTGAATACTATGAATTTGGGGTAGTAACCTAGGGCTTTTTAAATGTAGAAAATTACCCATCAATTAGCTATTAAATAAAGTAAAAATCATGTATTAATGATCCTTAGGCTATGGGTGAGTGTTTCCTTCGCGAATATTTGGAATCCGAGCATGCCGGCCCGGGGTTGGATTTTAGGATTTCTTCAAGAATGATGAATTTGACTAAGTACTAGGAGAATTTCATGCTTTTAGTATAAATTGATATATTTGTATACCATCTGGCTAGTTTCGAGTCCGTGGGTGTCGATTTTGGAGTTTCGGGCGCGTCCTTGACCGTGAGAGTACGTTCGACGCGAGGTGAATCTCCTTTCTAACCTTGTAAGAGGGAATTGTCCCCATACGTGATTATAAATGGTTGTTTGTCCTTATTTGCGGGGGCTACACACGCGCGAAGTGACGAGAGCCTCTGCGTATCTACTATTATGCCTTGTCGGGTAGTTTAGGATTCATAAGCATGTTTTACGTGTTATATCTGTGATCTTGCATATGGTCTAAGTAGTTTAATATCCCCGAACCTCTCATGTGAAGGCCTAAGAAGTTATGCTTTGAAGTTGACATTAATAAGTTCTCACCATGTTAGTATGTTCCCTGCTAAATTATCTGGAATCTCCTGCTAATCATGTATTTATATGGGAACCCGAGTTGCATGGATGATTCGCGAGTGGGGTAGCCCTGGTATTATATTAACCCGAGTTAAATGAATGATTCGCGAGCGGGATAGTCTTAGTATTATATTAACCGTGTCGCATAATGGATTCGCGAGCGGGGCAAATATATGCATCTATTGTTCGGGCCGTTCGACCCTTGACAGTGCACATTTATTTTTCACGCCATAATGATCGTACGTTCATAGCCTGTTATATGCTTTGGTAATTTGTGAGAAACCCTGAAATTGTAACTGTTGATTTCATGAAAATAAAGAATGTTAAATAGCTTGTATTCCATGGAAAATGATGGCGTGAGGGTAATAGAGATTTTTATTTGATGATCACTTCCTTATTATTGTTCATTACTGCTATTACTGATTTGCTTGTATTCATTCCACATTGTTTGACCCTAGTAAGTATCACGTCGACCTCTTGTCACTATTTCTTTGAGGTTAGGCGGGATACTCACTGGATACATATCTGTTTATGTACTCATGCTACGCTTTTGTACTTAATTGTACAGGTTCTGAGGTTGGTGCGTCTGGTTATCTGACCGGAGTTTGACCCTGGGAGTATATTCTGGACCTGACTCCAGGGTGATCTGCTTCCGTTGGCGACTCTCAGCAGCACTATGGAGTTATCTTTTGTTTATTTCTAACTACTTCCTTCAGACAGTAGAACAGTTTATTTTATCTTTTGTATATTCTACTAGTTCGCCTGTAGACTTGTGACACTAGTTCCTGGCACGCATATAGTATAGTTTATATTTTGGGACTGTATGTGTTGGTTCATGATCCTTGTGTCTATATTTACTTGTGTTGGCTAATTTATCCACTTTTACTTAAATGTTCTAAGCTTAAAATTTGGTAAGTGTGGGAATGATTTATCAAATAAGGAAATCTCACCAGTAAACAAACTGTTGGCTTGCCTGACTCGCTGTTGGGCGCCATCACGACCTGAGTTAGGATTTTGGGTCGTGACAACATGGTATCATAGCACTAGGTTCACGTAGGTCTCACATGTCACGGGAAAACCTAATAGAGTCTTGCGGATCGATACGGAGACGTCTGTATTTATCTTCGGGAGACTATAGGGTGTTAGGAAACCTCTCTTTATTCATTATCTATCGTGCAGTTGATGGTTTGCTAAATCTCATACTTCTATTCTCTCACAGATGGTGAGGATGCGTACATCTGGTAGAGGCGGGGGGAGGGTACCGGCCCGAGGAAGGGGATGGGGGCGTCCAGAGCTATATCAGTTGCACCACCAAGGAATCCTACTATAGAGGAGCATGGGGAGGTTCCCCCAGCGGGTCCTACTCCAGTGGACTTCATGACGACGCCGAGCTTCCAGGAGGTCATGGGCCGTATGATCTTCGGGGGTGACCGAGGCGAGTAGGGGGAGCCCAGACCCCTACTGCCCAGGCTGCAGGCCAGACAGCAGCACTTCATCATACCCCGGGTACACTGCCCGTGTGTGAGTCCAGCCTGTAGCAGCAGTACTTGAGCCCAGACCAGCCCCGGACGGCGATCTGCAGAAATTATTGGACAGATGGATTCGATTGCACCCTCTGGTCTTCGGGGCTGACCGAGGCGAGGATGTCCAGGATTTCATTGACAGGTGCAGGGACAGACTGCACAACATGAGGATACTGGAGTCCCATAGAGTGGACTTCGCTACTTTCCAGTTAGAGGGAAGAGCTCACAGATGGTGAGTCCTACATTCTCAGCAGGAGCATATTCTCCTCCTATCACTTGGGAGTAGTTCACTTAGATGTTTCTAGACAGATATATCCCACCCGCTGAGAGGGAAGAGCTGTGATATCAGTTTGAGCAGTTGCAGCAGGGACAGATGTCAGTGACAGATTATGAGGCTAGATTCTCAGAGTTGTCTCGCCACGCACTTATGATATTGCATATTGATGCTGAGAGAGTGCAGACATTTGTAGCAGGGCTGCACTCTGGTATTAGGGCCAACATGGCCCGAGAGGTGGAGATGGGGACTCCCTATAAGCTGGTGGTCTAGATAACTCCTCGGATGATCGAGAGGCAGAGAGCAAGGTCAGTCGGATAAGAGGGCCAGATATTCCGGGGATTCCAAAGGTTCCCCAACTAGGTGCAGAGGTCAGTTTGGCAGGGGTCAGCCCAGCAGGCCCCCATATTCAGCACTCCCACCACCACCTCCTCGTGGTGCTCCAGTGAGACCTTATTTCAGCACTATGCCAGAGGGTTCCCACCGTCCCCCACTTATCCAGGGTTCTTCTTCAGGGCAGCAGGCTATGCCTCCAGTGAGATGTTATGAATGCGGGGATCTCGACCATATTAGGAGGACTTGTCCCAGGTTTTGGGGCAAGGCAGTGCAACAGGGTTACCAGCCTATGAGTCCAGCACCAGCAGTCAGGGCACCTAGAGGTGAATGACAGGTTGGCAGGGGTCGTCCTAAAGGTGGAGGCCAGTACGGGGGAGGTCGGGAAGCTCCGGTTCACTCTAGTGGAGCTCAGTCTTCCGGTGCTCCATCTAGATTCCATGCTATTCTGGCCAGTTCAGATGCACTGGCCTCAGACGCCGTGATCACAGGTATTATTACAGTATGTGGTAGAGAGGCATTGGTGTTATTTGATCCAGGATCCACTTATTCCTATGTTTCGATCTTGTTTGCTCATTTTCTGGATTTTCCTCGTGAGTCCTTGGGATCTCCTACATGTGTGTCCACTCATGTGGGCGATTCTGTGGTGGTAGACCAGATCTATCGGTCTTGTGTGATCACATTCTTTGGATTCGAGACCAGAGCGGACCTTTTATTGCTCGACATGGTTGATTTTGAGGTTATTCTAGGCATGGATTGGCTATCTCCGTATCATGTCGTGCTAGATTGCCATGCCAAGACAGTTACTTTAGCCATGCCCGAGTCGCCTAGGCTGGATTGGGGGGGTTCCTCATTTATTGGAGCCATTCGGGTTGTTTCATTCCTGAAGGCTCGACATATGGGCGAGAAGGGTTTTCTGGCCTATCTTGATTATGTGCGGGACACCACCGCCGAGTCTCCGACGATCTTCAGTGCCAGTGGTTCGAGAGTTTGCTGATGTATTTCCTTCAGACCTTATGGGCATGCCTCCGGATCGTGATATTGATTTCTGCATTGATTTAGCTCGAGAAACCCAACCTATATCTATTCCTCCGTACCGTATGGCTCCGAAGGAGCAGCTTGAGGAGTTATTAGCTAAGGGGTTCATCAAACCAAGTGTATCGCCGTGGGGTGCTCTAGTTCTATTCGTGAAGAAGAAGGATGGGTCGATACAGATGTGTATTGATTACCGCCATTTGAACAAGGTCACCATTAAGAACAAGTATCCTTTGCCGCGCATCAGTGATTTGTTTGACCATTTGCAGGGTGCTTGTGTGTTTTCTAAGATTGATTTGAGATTGGGGTATCATCAGCTGAAGATTTGGGCGTCAGTTGTTTCGAAGACTGCTTTTCGTACGAGATATGGCCATTATGAGTTCCTGGTGATGTCCATTGGCCTGACTAATTCCCCAACAGCATTCATGGACTTGATTCCTTTGTCATTGTCTTCATTGATGATATTTTGATTTACTCACGTAGCCTGGGGGAGCACAAGCAGCATTTGAGAGTTGTGCTCCAGACTTTGCAAGAACAGAAGCTATATGCTAAGTTCTCCAAGTGTGAATTCTGGTTGGATTTCATGGCATTCTTGGGGCATGTGGTATTCGGAGAGGGTATCAAGGTTGATCCTCAGAAGGTTGAGGCAGTTCATAGTTGGTCGCGTCCTACTTCAGCTACAGAGATCAGGAGCTTCTTGGGCCTAGCAGACTATTATCGCTGATTTGTGGAGGGATTCTCTGCTATTGCAGCTCCATTGACTAGATTGACTCATAAGAATGCCCCGTTCAGATGGTCCGACGAGTGTAAGGCGATCTTTCAGAAGCACAAGACAACATTCACCTCAGCATCAGTTTCGGTATTACCTTCCGGTTCGGGGATGTACACAGTGTATTGCGACGCTTCACGTGTTGGTTTGGGATTTGTGTTGATTCAGGAAGGGAGAGTTATTGATTATGCTTCACGCCAGCTGAAGGTTCATGAGAAGAATTACCCTGTGCACGATTTGAAGCTGGCGGCGATTGTTCATGCTCTTAAGATTTGGAGGCACTACTTGTATGGGGTGTCCTGTAAGGTTTATACAGACCAGCGCAGCCTGCAGCACTTGTTCAAGCAGAGGGATCTTAATTTGAGGCAGATCAGATGGCTTGAGTTGTTGAAGGATTATGATATCACCATTCTTTATCATCCGGGCAAGGCAAATGTGGTAGCAGATGCTTTAAGCAGGAAGGCGGAGAGTATGGGTAGCTTAGATTATATTGTAGTAGAGGAGAGACCTCTAGCCTTGTACATTTAGTCCTGGGCTAATCACCTGGTGAGATTAGATCTTTCAGAGCCTCATCGAGTTCTTGCACATGTGGTTGCTCAGTCTTCGTTATTAGGGGAGATTAAGGCTCGACAGTATGATGATCCGTGTTTGGAAGAGCTACGGGAGACAGTGGTTCAGGGTAGGGCCAAAGAGGTTACTATTGGCGAGGATGGTGTTCTGAGACTTCAGGGCCGCTGATGTGTTCCTAATGTTGATGGCCTGAGGGAGAGGATTCTAGAGGAGGCTCACAATTCTCGGTGTTCTGTTCATCCTGGTGCTACGAAGATGTATCGTGATTTGAAGCAGCATTACAGGTGGAGGCGGATGAAGAAGGCCATTGTGGAGTATGTGCCTAGGTGCCTTAATTGCCATCAGGTTAAGTATGAGCACCAGAGGCCAGGAGGCCTACTTCAACAGATGCCCATTCCGGAGTGGAAGTGGGAACGCATCACTATGGACTTCGTGGTTGGGTTGCCTCGGACTTTGCGGAAGGTTGACGTGGTTTGGGTCATTGTGGATAGATTGAGCAAATCAGCGCATTTCATTCCAGTGGCTACTACATATACTTCTGAGAGGTTGGCACAGATCTACATTCGAGAGATAGTCCGGTTGCACGGTGTGTCGGTGTCCATTATATCAGATCGAGGTCCTCAGTTCACCTCGCACTTCTGGAGAGCATTGCATAGTGAGATGGGAACCCAGGTAGACCTCAGCACAACATTTCACCCTCAGACTGATGGTCAGTCGGAGCGTACAATTTAGATATTGGAGAACATGCTCAGGGCATGTGTGATTGACTTTGGAGGTCAGTGGGACAAGTTCTTGCCCTTGGCCGAGTTTTCTTACAATAATAGTTATCAGTCCAGCATTCAGATGGCACCATTTGAGGCTTTGTATGGTCGGCGATGTCGTTCTCCTATCGGGTGGTTTGAGCCTGGCGAGGCTAAGTGATATGGCACCGACCTGGTGAGGGATGCTTTGGAGAAAGTGAAGTTGATCCAGGAGAGGCTCCGCACAGCATAGTCCAGACATAAGAGTTACGCGAATCTGAGGGCGCGTGATGTATCATTTATGGAGGGAGAAAGTATGATGTTGAAAGTCTCACCTATGAAGGGTATTATGTGGTTTGGGAAGAAGGGCAATCTAAGCCTGGGGTTTATAGGTCCCTTCGAGGTGTTGAGGTGAGTTGGGGAGGTTGCTTATGAGCTGGCCTTACCTCCCAGTTTAACAGGAGTTCATCCAGTATTTCATGTATCCATGCTCCGGAGGTACCACGCCGACTTCTCTCACGTGGTTGATTTCAGCACTATTCAGTTGGATGAGAAGTTGGGCTACGAGGAGGAGTCAGTTGCTATTGTTGACAGGCAGGATCGGCAGTTGAAATCCAAGAGAGTTTCTACTATAAGGGTCTAGTGGAAGGGCTAACAAGTTGAGGAGGCGACCCGGGAGTCTGAGGAGGCCATGGAGCATATATCCACATTTATTTGGCACTTCAGGTATGATTCTAGACCCGTTCAAGGACGAAAGTTTGTTTAAGAGGTGGAGAATGTAACGACCCGACCGGTCTTTTTGCGTGTCAGGACCCTGTTCCCCTAAATAAGAATTCCTGTAGCGGCTTATTATGATTTATGACTTGCGGGGACGGGTGGTTCAGGATTCAGAAGCATTTAGAGTTGTATAGGAACACTTGGTTCCTTAAGGTTGGCTTTTAAGGCCAAAGTTTGACTTCGGTCAACATTTTGAGTAAATGACCTAGAAATTGAGTTTCGTCGATTTCGGCAGCTTTGTATGATGATTTCGGAATAGGGCGTATGGTCAGAATGAGTTTTGGATGACCCGGGTGCGTTTCGGTGCCCAATATCGAAATTAGAGTTTCCTTACGTTTGAAATTTGGTTGGGAACGTGTTTTTATGTTATCGAGGTCCGAACGGAATTTCGAGACCGGGAATAGTTCCGTTATGTCATTTATGACTTGCCTGCAAAATTTGGTGTCATTCCGAGTAGTATAGGTCGGTTCGGCGCATTGAAAGCGAATTCTAGAACTTTAAGTTCAAAGTTTGATTCAATTTGGTTTTGGGGTCGAATTCTTAGTTTCGTTGTTGTTTTTCACGTTCTGAAAATTCGAGCGAGTCCGTATCATGAATACAAACCTACCAGTGCCTTTGGACGGGGTCACAAGGGGCTCGGGTGAGTTTCGGACCCCTTGGAGTTAAATTTAAAAACTAGATTTTTCACTGACTGCTTTCCTTCAGTGCGATCGCAGGTGCACTGATGCGATCGCATAGAAGGAACTGGGAAGGGGTGGTGAATGCTCTGTGCGTTCACACAAAAGGCACCGCGATTGCAATGGGTTGGGCTCCTGACCCAGTGCGATCGCACACCCCATCCGCGTTCGCACAAGAGCCCAGCTTTGGGCCAGCCCAACTATTCCTTACCCTGTGCGTTCGCAGGTCTCTCTCCGCGTTAGCACAGAAGGCCCATGAGGGCCTGATCACTTAAAGCTCTGTGGTCGTACTACCCAGGCTGCGATCGCATAGAGTAGACCACTGGGCAGTGTGTTTTTATACACAAGATTTAATTCATTTCCTCATCTTCTTCTTCTTCTTCTTCCTTGGGACGATTTCCAGCATTCAAGAGGGGCAACGGACCTAGTTATTGAAGGTAAGTAAATTCTACTCTAATATTAGTTTCATGCATGGATTACAATCTAAATTAACTACCTAAATTAGTGAAAACTAAGGATTTGGGGTAGTAACCTAGGGCTTTTTAAAATGTAGAAAATTACCCGTCAATTAGCTATGAAATCAAGTAAAAATCATGTATTAATGATCCTTAGGCTATGGGTGAGTGTTTCCTTCGAGAATTTTTGGAATCCGAGCATGCGGGCCCGGGGTTGGATTTTAGGATTTCTTCAAGAATCATGAATTTGACTAAGTAGTAGGAGAATTTCATGCTTTGAGTATAAATTGATATATTTGTATAACATGTGGCTAGTTTCGAGTCCGTAGGTGTCGAGTTTGGAGTTTCGGGCGCATCCTTGACCCGCAGAGTAGGTTCGACGAGAGGTGAGTCTCCTTTCTAATCTTGTAAGAGGGAATTGTACCCATAGGTGATTATAAATGGTTGTTTGCCCTTATTTACGCGGTTTACGCACGCACGAAGTCACGAGAGCCCGTGCGTAGCTACTATTATGCCTTGTCGGGTAGGTTAGGATTAACAAGCATGTTTTACGTGTTATATTTGTGATCTTGCATATGGTCTAAGTAGTCTAATATCCTCGAACCTCTCATGTGAAGGCCTAAGAAGTTATGCTTTGAAGTTTACATTAATAAATTCTCACCCTGTTAGTATGTTCCCTGCTAAATTATCTGGAATCTCCTGCTAATCATGTATTTATACGGTGACCCGAGTCGCATGGATGATTCGTGAGCGGGATAGCCCTGGTATTATATTAACCCGAGTCGCATGAATTATTCGCGAGCAGGGTAGTCTTAGTATTATATTAACCGTGTTGAATGTTCGATTCGCGAGTGGGGCAGATATATGCATCTATGGTTCGGGTCGTTCGACCCTCGGCAATGCACATTTACTTTTCACGTCGTAATGACCGTACGTTCATAGACTATTATATGTTTTGGTAATTTGTGAGAAACCCTGAAATTTTAACTGTTGATTTCATGAAAAGAAAGAAGGTTAAATAGCTTGTATGCCATGGAAAAGGATGGCGTGATGGTACTTGAGATTGTTATTTGATGCTCACTTCCTTATTACTGTTCATTACTGCTATTACTGATTTTCCTGTATTCATTTCACATTGTCTGACCCTAGTAAGTATCACGTCGACCTCTCGTCACTACTTCTTCGAGGTTAGGCGGGATACTCACTGGGTACACATCTGTTTATGTACTCATGCTACGCTTCTGTACTTAATTGTACATGTTCTGAGGCTGGTGCATCTGGTTATCCGACCGGAGCTTGACCCTGGGAGTATATTCTGGACCTGACTCCACGATGAGCTACTTCCCTTGGCGACTCTCAACAACACTATGGAGTTGTCTTTTGTTTATTTCTGTCCACTTCCTTCAGACAGTAGAACAATTTATTTCATCTTTTGTATATTCTACTAGTTCGCCTGTAGACTTGTGGCGCTAGTTCCTGGAACACACATTGTAAACTTTATATTTTGGGACTGTATGTGTTGGTTCATGATCCTTGTGTCTACATTTACTTAAGTTGGCTAATTTATCCGCTTTTACTTAAATGTTCTAAGCTTAAAATTTGATAAGTGTGGGAATGATTTATCAAATAAGGAAATCTCACCAGTAAACAAACTGTTGGCTTACCTGACTTGGTGTTGGGCTCCATCACGACCTGATTTAGGATTTTGGGTCGTGACACCAACGGCCCCTAACACGCCCGAATCTAATGGGATTATGGAAAGACATAATCATTCAATAAAAGGAGATGATGAATGCATTGTGGATAAGTTCTGGTATGCCACAGAACTTGTGAGGGGAAGCCGTTCTTATGTCTAAACGGATACTAAATCGAGTACCCTATAGGAAAACACAATCCATTCCATATGAAAAATGGAAAGGAAGGAAGCCCAACTTGAATTATTTTAATGTGTGGAGGTGATTGGAAAAAGTGCAAGTTCCTAAACCCAGAAGGGTAAAAATAGGACCGAAAACCGTTAATTGTGTTTTCATAGGATATGCGATCAGTAGTAAAGCATATCGATTTCTGGTTCATAAATCAGAAAATACTGACATTCATAATAATACGGTTATAGAATCAGATAATGCTGAGTTCTTTGAAAATATATATCCGTATAAAAAGGAATGTGAGTCGATTGGTGAAGGATCTAAATGACCTCGGGAAGAAACAAAAGAAAGTAGTTTAATCAGGAGGATCCAAGATGTAGTAAACTTCAAAGAACGTCTACTTCATTTGGACTAGATTTTGTGAATTTATTATTGAAGAATGAGCCTCAAACATTTAAACAAGCTATGTCTTCTTCGGAGTCATTATTTTGGAAAGAGGCAATCAATAGTGAAATAGAATCCATATTGAACAACCATACATGGGAATTGGTTGGTCTTCTTCCTGGAAATAAATCGTTGGGTTCTAAATGGATCTTTAAGAGGAAAATGAAAGACGATGGTACTATTGACAAAAATAAGGCAAGACTTGTGGTCAAAGGGTATAGACAACGAGAAGGTCTTGACTATTTTGATACATACTCTCCAGTTACAACAATTACGTCCATAAGAACGTTAGTAGCGTTAGCTGCAGTTTATGGTCTTGAAAATTATCAAATGGATGGTAAGACGGCCTTCTTAAATAGATAGTTTGAGGGAGAAATCTACATGGAACAACCTGAAGGGTTTGTGGTTCCAGATAAAGAAAGAAGGTGTGTAGACTTGTAAGTCCCTTTACGGGCTGAAACAAGCACCCAAACAATGGCATGCGAAATTTGACCAAACAATGTTGTCAAGTGGTTTTAAGATAAATGAATGTGATAAATGTGTGTACATTAAAAATGTTCCAAATCACATAGTCATTGTTTGCTTATATGTGGATGATATGCTGATAATGATTAATGACATTGCCAACATAAATGCGACTACGTGTATGCTAACTGGCAAGTTTGATATGAAGGACTTGGGAGTTGCTGATTTGATTCTGGGAATTAAGATCCATAAGAATCCTCAAGGTCTGGCATTGTCACAATCTCATTATATTAAGACAACACTTTAAAAATTCAAGCACTTAGGGTTTAAATTTGTAAAGACTCCAATTGACGTGAATCATGCATTAGCAAAGAACAAAGGCCAAAGCATATCACAATTGGATTATGCTCGTGTGTTGGGATGCTTAATGTGCATCATGAATTGTACACGACCAGAATATAGCTTGTTCTATAAGTAAATTGAGTCGATACACGAGCAATCCAGGTTAATCTCATTGGATGGTAATGAAACGAGTTTTGGGATACTTAGAACATACCTAAGACTTTACTTTGCACTAGAGTGAATATCCTACGGTGATTTAGGGATACTGTGATGCAAATTGGATAACCGGTTTAACTGATTGTAAGTCTACAAGTGGATATGTATTCAATATTGGTGGAGGAGCAGTATCTTGGAATCGTCCAAACAAACTTGTATTGCCCGCTCTGCAATGGAGGCTGAGTTCATGGCCTTAGATAAAGCCGGTGAAGAAGACGAATTGCTCCGGAATTTCTTGGAAGATATTCCATTTTGGCCCAAACCGTTGGCACCAATATGTATACATTGCAATAGTCAAGCGGCAATTGGAAGGGTTGGAAGCATTATGTATAACGGTAAATCTCACCATATACGATGAAGACATAAAACCCTTAGGAAATTACTCTCTAGAGGAATTATCACGATTGACTATGTAAAGTCGAGCGATAATGTGTCGGATCCACTTACAAAAGGCCTAACTAGAGAGGTAGTTGAGAAATCATCAAGGAGAATGGGACTATGGCCGAGAACAAGTCATTGTGGCAGTAACTCGACCTATAAGACTGGAGATCCCAAGATCTAGGTTCAGGGAGATCAAACAAAGTCATTAATGACGGTGCAACATTATCAACTAAATTTTTTGTCCATTCTCGTGATGAGACAATGTTCAGTACCAAAGATAAAGCATTAAGGCTTTTTAATGATTTCTAAATTTTATACGGGTTATATCACCTATGTAAGTGCGAAGTGTTAGCCGCTTCAAGGAGAATTTGTAAGGCCAGTTCTCTACGCACTTATGAAACCAGGCGGTGTTCATGGTTAAAATGAACACAACAATGAGAACCAAAGACGGTTAACGGTTGGTTGTTTGACTTATGCTTTTCTAGATATACACCAAAGTTCAACGGTTCAAATATATCAAATCTACCGATTGACCGAGTATATCCGACATATGTTCACTACGGGAAGTTCAAAGGGAAACCTACTTATCCAGATGCAATTAATCCTTGCTTGCGAATCACACATTTTTCATGCATATTTCCGTGATATAGACATTCCCCATTCACGTGGGGGATTGTTGGGGGTTTTTTTTAAGTATATTAATGCTTAAAATAGGGTGAATGGGAAATGGAGGAAAATAAAATATTTGAGTTTCATTTGAGATTCCCTCCTTGATGAAGGGATGTTGTCCCATATTGGAAGAGGAAGAGGTTTTTAATGGGTATATAAGTAATTTCTCTTCTTATAGCTCTTAAAGAGTTTAGAAGAAGGCAAGCCTCACGCCGTCGTCGTCGTCGCTCGCTCGGCTCGGCTTCGGCTTCGGATTCGGATTCGGATTCGGATTCAGATTTGGTCAATCGATTGATTGATTAATTTTTTGGACCAAATTTATTTGTTAATAGTAAATATTAACATAAATTTTATTAAATATCCTTTTTAATAATAGAATATTAATATTAAATTCAATAACATTAATATTAAATCCAATTCTGTTATTAGTTTTCCGTTTTTCAGTTTTTTAACTGAAAATTAACCACCCTCTTCAATTCTCCCGGATTAATGTTGAGTAAATAGCCATTTATGTTATGCATTTATGCTATGGTTGTTTTGCATAAACAACCATTCTGAAGAGTTTCACCTCTTCAGATTTCAGCCCAACATTGGCTATAAATACAAGTCCATTCTCTCATATTTTTCATATGATTTTCTGAGTTCTCCTCCTTTCTTCTGCATAATTTTGACTTCAGAGAAAGCAACAGTAAGTGTGATTTTCTACCGAACTTTGTATTCGCTGAATCACTGTGGTTTGAAGTACCACTACACCAGTGTGTATTTTGTTCTATCATGGGAGAAAATAATCCATAACCTTGGGTACTAGGAGGGGATTAAATTTCTTAAGGAAACACTGTGAATTAAGTGGGCTCGGATTAACTTTTTTTTCATTTACATTTCTGTTTATCTGTTGTTTTATTTTCTCCAGAATTATTTTACAAATACAGTATATTAACATCGACTAGGGGTGGCAAATGGGCGTGTTTGACTGAATTTGGGCGGGTCAAGATGGGTTAGGTCAATAAATGGGTCATTGTGCAACCCAGCCCAAAGTGTACCTGCTAAGATGTGTTGGATCATGATGGGCTAAACAATGAGTCATAGACCAACTCGCAACTTGACCAATATTTTAGAACCATGCTCATCTTGCAAAAAACAATAGCCTTTTACCTTAAAATGTGTAAGTTGAAAAATATTTTGCTAGGGGGCTTGGGGTGGGTGGGTGGTGCAGAAAAATGGAAAAAAAAGTAAAAAACTTTTTTTAGGGGATTTGCGCGCGGGGGTAAGGGGGTAGGGTGGGTGGTGCAAAAAAATTAAAAAACATAGAAAATTGAAAATACAAAAGAGATTGAGGGGACTAAAGCGGGACCGAGGAGGGGTAGGGTGGGTGGGTGGTGCAGAAAAACAAAAAGAGCATAAAATAAAAATACAAAAAAAAAGTAAAATTTTTTTTTTGGAGGACTAGCGCGCGCGGGGGAGGGGGGTAGGGGTACGGGATGGGTGGTGCAGAAAAATAAAAAAATAGAAAATTGAAAATACAAAAAAAAAAAAAGTAAAATTTAGGCAACTAAGTAAATTTCTAAATAAGTTGGGTTGAGACCCCTATGTTTTGGTTGAGTTTCATTGGTTGTATTTGGGCTTCTTAATGGGTTAGAAAGGGTTATAAAAAATAATGGGTTAACTTGAGTTCAGCTCAAATAGACCCATGAGCTAAATGTTTGTAGCCCAATCCATTAATCTTTGGGCGGGTTGAATGGGTTTGGGCTCAAATTTCCACCCCTAAGTGCGACACAACAGTAGAGAAAAACATCAGAAATTAAACTGGCCAAGGTTTTGAACTTCCCCATTAGTGCGACGCGCAGCGCGTCGCCCAGTGCAGTGTGGCTGTGCAATTTTTCGCCCAATTAATCCTATTTCGGTTTAGAGAGGGTATTTTGGTCCTGGTCTTCCCATACTCTTCACAGTGCTTCATATTAGTTTATTTTGTAGTTTAGATTTAATCGAGAGAGGGATTTTCACCTTACTTTTAAGCTGATTATTTAGTGAATTCGTGTGAATCATCAAAACATTAGAAGTGAACTTAAACAGAGTTAAATCCTAAATGGCCATCTTACACCTATCATGTCATGGCTCTTATTTCTAATATTATTTACAAACTGTTTTGGTTTATCTCTCATTCTCTGTGATTGGGTCTAATTAATAGTAATCTTAATTTAGTAGTTAATTGTAGTAGTAATCACTCCAACTCAAGTGTTAATCCTTCTGAATAGAAATTAAGCCAGAAATTACTCGAACATTGTTTATATCCAATCCCCGTGGAGACAATATTATACTATACTATCTTTGACTAGCAAGCATCAATTTTGTGTTGTGTTTTGCGCTCGTCAAATTTTGGCTCCGTTGCCGAGGATTGGTAATTAATAGTGTTGAAGATACTATTTGGTGCTAATTCAGAATTTTTTATTTTTTTATTTTTAGTTAACTTTTATTCAAGATTTCCTTTGTAGTACCTGACAAGTGCTAGAGAGAAATCTTGAAGAAAATATTCCGGATAGTAAACTCTAAATGTTGGGAAGATGGAGTACAACAAGCCTATGAAAATAGTTGAAGAGTTAGCAGCTGAACATTATCACAAATCTACTATTTATTTTAAATGTAGCGGAAATCATCTATGGGCTGACCGGCAAGCAGGTAAGTACTCTTCCTATGGTTCTTCTTTTGAACAGTCTCACTCTATTTCTAGTCCGTACAGGTGTCGCGCCCCCTTTTTACCTCTCCTTTCGGATCGGTCAGTGTTCTTGACATTATTGGGACAACTCGTTTTCTTTTGGGAAAAGGGGTATGTAAGGAATTGAAGAGTCTCCACCTAATGAATTAAGGTGCGTTAGGGCACCTACTAAGGGTCATTATAACTCAGATTTGAATAACCACAGATTGGTTAAGGGCTTGAAATTACTTCAAGGGGAAGGTGTTAGGAACCCCTCAAATTCCACAACTATGGTTCCCGGCCAAACAAGCTTTGTGGAGTTAAGCAAGTAGAAAATAAGCTTAAACAAATAATGGTTTTGAAAAGATTCGCAGTCTAAGCGCACATACGAAGTAAAGTTTTAGAAGATTTAAATTCTAAGAACATATATAAGGGTTTGAAAGATTTATAGTCTAAGCACACATGTGTAAGAGATAGGGGAGTCCTAGGTTGTTTATCCTATAGGATCACATCAATGCAATGCCCGGTAATCACTCCTTAGAAACGGGCTACACGTGGCATTAGCGCACCGATCACCATATCCATATCTACCCTTTCCCACTCCTTAGTGGTTATCTAAGCGAGTGTTGTTTAACGACCTCCATGCGTGATGTTAACCGTCCCTTCTTAATGGTCCTGGAGGAAATTAGGACCTCTACCTACAGGAAGTTCTAGATAGACCACTAAGGTTTAAAAAAGGAAAATACAAGGCGACTGGCAAGAACAAATAGGACTTTAGCAAATAAAGGCATGAAAGAACAATTAAGAGGCTCAGATTTACCTCCACAGATAATGCACGTAATCAGCACGACTAAAACACAAACAAGAGGCATTTTATTAGACAAGATCCTAAAGCATGATGTCTAAGTGAATATCAAAACACAGAAGATATGCAGTTTCATTTTATAAACCCAGAAGCAGAGGTCCTAATCAGTTTGCCTACTAATTTTAAGCATGTTAACCATTAAGCAGTAAACACAAAAGAAACAGTTTTCCAGTTTTATAAAGGTTGATTACCTAAGGCTTGCCTAGGCGTGGGGGTGGGGTGGGGGGAGGGGTAATGCACAATAGTTACTAGAATTTTTAAAAAACTATTTAGAAGTTGTTATACCTAAAGCATGTTGTTCTAAGTGTTGCAAAATACAAGGATTATTACCAGTTTATTTAAAACAGGATGATCAAATGTGAGACTGTCTTACGTCCTTTTTCATGCATCAGTAGTTTAACTAGGTGTGACTGGGCGAGATCTTAAAGCATGATTTCTAAATGCACAGGAAGTGACAACATAATTTCAGGATCAGGAGGAGCAACATTTTTTATGTTGATGCTATTATTTAGCCTAGAAGCAGGATTTCTAAGTGATAAATAGGGTCAAATGAGATGCTGAAGCAGTAAACCTAAAATATGATATCTAATGCATGACATGCCTAGAATGTATTGGTCCTAAACATGGATTCTAATGCACATATAGGAAATGAAAACATAAGGCATATTTTCTACCCATTGATATTGATAACACATATAGCTACCCTCCCCTTTTCACTAGCCAAACCCAATATTTGTTTACAATAAATATTACAAACCAATATTGAATGAATTACATAGATAAATAAAAATAAGAAGTTGCACTATAGGGAGACTGAAAATAGGCCCAGATTCCAGAACCTCAAATGCCCCAAATGTTTCATAGCCTTTCTCATATCAGGGTGTTTCAGTGTTCCCTAAGGACCTCAAGGGATCCCGAGTAGTGCTCACACCCAGATTTCACCACCATAACTGAGTAAGTGCAGTGTGGAAGTGCCAGCCCCAGTGCATCAGAGTTCAGAGGGATATCACAGGGATCCCAAAGCAGTCACACGCTGGAGGGACAAAACTTAAAGACCTAAATGTAGAGTGAGAGTGCTTGACATAGTTTTGAAAGGATTTGATAGGAAAACAATTATTGAAAGAGACTTAGTAGAAATAGTTTTATAAAATAAGAGAGAGTTGTTTAGTAAAATAACTTTTGAGGAGAGTAGGGCAACTAACAAACACAGATCAAACACAGAACCAAAGCAGGTTCAGCATCACACATAGAACAAACATTCACACAGGGGTGATGGGAACTGGGGACATATAGAGCACATAATGTACAAGCATAGCAGTTCTTGCAGGGAATAGCATGAACTTCAGAATCAACACAGAATCAAGCAACTTAGGGTACAACTTGTTTTGCCAAAGAAAGGTTCATACTAGAAACCAGATAAACACAGAATTGAATAGAGTCACATTGAGACATACTACAAAAAGGGGGGTAACATATTCATGTTAGTCCTAAGGGGAGTAATACATAACATAACATGCTAAATGGACAAAAATGTAAACATGTCAACTACAGGTTGCACAGCAAAACCATAGATAGAACAAACTAGAAACAGGATAAACTGAAGCAGTAAAAGAAACATATTGGTTTTGGGACTTGAATTGAAATCAGAACATACCAGTAAAGAAGATAGCAAACACAAAAGTGAAGAATAGGAGATCACAATAATTAGCCTTGGCTTACAACCGGCTAACTCAGAATAGTAGAAAGTAACAAACAAGGAGAGCAGAAAGCTTTGAGCGTGAGAGATAGTTTTTGAACCAATGTGTTCGCGTGTTTTTGTTAATGAGAGAGCATATATATATAGTTTGAAACTAGGTAGAATAATAAGGTAAAAATGAAATTCATGCAATAATTATGGAACTAGGTATCAATTAGTGCCAAAATCAGCATAGATACTCCCTTAATTAAAGGAGTTAACTTCAAACGGTAGAATACATGTAGCAAATAAGGAAAGATACCATTTATGACTGGAATATAACACATAAGAAAATTACTTCAGCACAGTACGGGTAGAAAGTAAGCAATTAAGGATAGGTACATAATATTCTAATTAAGGAAATGTCATAAGAATCAGTTGACAGTGTAGTCGAACACATAATAAGGCAAGAAATAAACTAAGGTAAGAAAATCAGTAAGGAAATCATCATAAGAGATTAGTGAAAGGTATTAATTACAGGAAATTAGGGATTCAAATAGGAGCAATACTGATTAAGGGGGGAACTAATGCAAATCTCTATGAACAAATGAAATAAATACATAATAGGCAAGAAGAAGTAAAATCAGAAACATAGTAAACTAAGAATCACATAGAATGAGGAATTTAACTAGAAAAGATAGAACTGATTAGAGAAGTTAACAGAATAAACATAATATAAGCGGAAGAAGCAAAAATCAGAAACCCTACTAAACATAATAGGGTAAAATCACAGAAACTCAGAGCGTTCATCAGAAACAAGCACACACAGATTAAACGAACATATTATCAAAGACAGACTTAGAACCCAAGATTAAGACCAAATATTAGGGTTTTCAACATAATAAATCGGATAAAGGGAAAAACTTAAATGACAGTTGAAACATAGCAAGAATCATAGGATAATATTGAAAGTCAGAAGGAAAAGTTATTTTAAAAGGGGTTCAAGAAACCCTAGTTTGAAGAAGAAAAGGTATTTTGAAAAATCAGAAAGATCTTTAAGGAAAATAGTAGAATAACTCAAGAGACTCTTAGATCTGTTACAGATCTAAGAAGTCATGAGCTAAAATTAGGGTTTTAGAGAGGGAACCCAGAGATAGAGAGAATCGGGCTTAGAAACCATAGGTTTTAGCTGGAGATAGAAGGATCTTACTCGGACAGGCCAAGTGTTGCTTGAGTACTGTATGAAAAGGCCATGGGTGTGAGTTGAAGGACCTCTTGTCCCCTTGAGGACCTCAGGTCCCCTTGAGGACCTCAGGGTAGTAGGGATCAAGCGTGTGAGGGAGCCATGGAGGCTAGGGGTGGTGGTGGAACCAACATTGTTACCGGTCAAGCCAACGGCCGACGAGTATGAGTAGGGTTTAGCAAAGAGAGCTTGAGAGAGATGAGAGGAGATGACAGCGGAGAGAAAATGAGAGAATCGGTTTTGGGGGGGGGGGTAGTCTCTTAGGTTAATTTAGGTAAGAATGAATCAGGTCCGTTGATCCAAAATGATCAACGGTCCAGATTAAGTGGGAATTTAGTTGGTTAGGATAGTGGATTGGGCCTGGGGTATTTGGGCTTGATTTAATGAGGTGGGTCTGGTTTTAATTTGGGCTAGAATTAAAATGAAAAATGTCTATTTGTTAAATACCCAATTAAATTACTTAAAATAATTTGTAAAGATAGCTAATAATCATAAAAATGAATTTCATGCATAGAAAATGATTTAAAATGATTATTCAGTATTTTAAAATATAAATGACTAATTTCTGATAAAAATAGTGCAAAATTATATGCTTGGGCTATAATTGCAAAGTTATTGCAATTATAGCCAAAAGGTGCCAATTTGGCTAATTGTGAAATAATTTGGTCTTAATAAGACCATAACAATAACTAAAATCAAGAAATGCTTTTGAAATCGTTTGTGATGCAATTTTATAATTATTTATTGGAAATAAAATGCTGGATAAATTAAATAAAATATAGGAAAATTATGGAAAAATACCAATTGCTATTAACGCATGATTTTGAAGGTATATATGAAATTTTAAAATATTTCTGGGAAAAATTGGGTATCAACAGCTGCCCATCTTTACTCGAAAGGGATGAAAGAGTTGTCGGGTAAAGATATGATGTCCAATTTTGACCCAGCGAAACGGTTAGAGAGATTTAGAGCCGCACCCTGGTTTCTGAGCTTCCTACATATCCCTGGTTTTACAAGAATCAGGTCATATGTAGTTTCGAATTCGACAAAGTATGCCGATGAAGTTATTACAAGAGTGGATGCAACATTTAAGGCTGGATGAATGAACGATTTACGGAAGGGGTTAGGTTTGATATGGCTGGGAGAACTGGAGCGGGATCGCTCCTGCTGGGATAGTCGTTACTCGTCGGGTTAACTACAAAGAAGAATATCGCAAGTGTATATTGTGCATAAATTTAAACATGATACAGGTTCCCGTTGGACTATGAAAGTTGTCTTCGGACAGTTAGGAATGATATCCTCAGACCATGATGTCCTGGGCCATGACTTGTTTGATGAGATATTTGCAGGCCATGAAATGATGTTCTCGGGCAATGAAGATGGTGCTTCTGAACTATGATGCCTTTGAATAATGATATGCAAAATTGAGAGAGATCCTTAGGCCATGACATGGTGATTTCTGGCTATGAGGATGGTGCCGTTAGACTATGAAGCCTTTGGACAGTTTGGCGATATTTCAGCCCATGAAATGCAGTAATATGACTTCCACAAGGCAGAGCTTAGTATTGGGAAATGGAGCAGAGCTTAGCCCGAAAGAGAAGCGAAGTAAATAATGCTTGAGAGACAGCGCTTAGTCTCGGTGAAAAGCAAATTAGAGGCAGAGCTTAGCCTCGTGCAAGATGTGGAAGGCAGAGATTAGCCTTATGCAGAATGGAGGCAGAGCTTAGCCTCATGCAGGATCAAGGCAGAAATTAGCCTTATGCAAATGGAGGCAGAGCCTAGCCTCGTGTAAAATGGAGACAGAGCTTAGTCTCATGCAGAGATGTGGAAGGCAGAGATCAGCCTTATGCAGAGTAAAGGAAGAGATTAGCCTTATGCAAGAGAAGGTAGAGATTATCCTTATGCAAGATGGAAGGCAGATATTAGCCTTATACAAATAGAGGTAGAGCTTAACCTTATGCAGATAGGAAGGAAGCGGCTAGCCTTATGCATATGGAGGTAGAGCTTAACCTCATGCATATAGGAAGGCAGCAGTTAGCCTTATGCAGATGGAGGCTGAAATTAGCCTCATGCAAAATGCGGGACAGAGCTTAGTCCCATGCAAGATGAAGGCAGAGCTTAGTGTTATGAAAATGAAGGCAGAGATTAGCCTTATGCAAGAGAAGGCAGAGATTAGCCTTATGCAGATGGAGGTATATCTTAACCTCATGAACCATGCGGGACAAAGCTTAGTCCCATGCAAGATGAAGGCAGAGCTTAGCCTTAATATGGAAGGCAGATATTAGCCTTATGCAAAATGAAGGCAGAACTTAGGCTTATGCAGAAGATTAAATAGTAAATGATAGTAGAATTTTTTAGCTGGCAGCAGACTTTGATATTATGATTGTTGTGAGTATTGTGACTACGGAGCATTATTTGTTCGTGCTGATAGCAAATGTCGGCAAGTGCGATGGTTTCGAGGATTGTGATTTTGAACATGTTCGTTCTTTGTTCCTGCATCTAAAGAAAAATCGTGAGTTCTGTATATGGGAAAGGTTGGTTCGTATTCCCGCTGGCTTTGCTTGACTCTTTCTACTCGGTCTGATGATCCTGTTTAAATCATCGAGGTAGCGTTTGCTAAACAGAGCTATATTTTTAAAATAAGCATGCATGATTTTGTAAAGACATAATATGAAATATATTTCAAGAAATTTATATGAACCGACGACTGTGACACAGTTCAAGACATTGCAACCTCTCATGCTACGAAATTATTAGGGTCCTCCTCAAAATTCTGCCCCAGTTTGGGTTGATGTTTCTGACTGTTGCGCATGCTGCAGTCGGCTAAACTTGCTTCGGAGTTTTGAGGGTCCTCCTCGAAATTCTGCCCTAGTTTCCAATTGTGGGGGGGGGATGAGATTTTTATTTAATTATGACCGAACCATTAGGGCTGCCTACGTATCCCCTCTTAAACGAGAATCAGGTCGGGCGTAGTTCAGTTTAATTCATTGAGAAATAGCATAAATAATTACACATAGTATCGTTTGACAGCATCTGAATTGATTAGCTTTGGCCAGACTTCTCCATCCATTTCTGCAAGTATAAGAGCTCCTCCTGTCAATACTCGGTGAACCATGTATGAACCTTGCCAGTTGGGAGAGAATTTCCCTTTGACTTTATCTTGATGTGGAAAAATCTTCTTTAACACCAGCTGCCCTGGTTTGAACTGTCTTGGTTTGACTCTTTTATTGAAGGCGATGGTCATTCTGTTTTGATAAAGCTGCCTGTGACATACTGCATTCATTCTTTTCCCGTCTATGAGGGCTAGTTGCTCATAACGACTTTTTACCCACTATGTATTACTGAGCTCAGCTTCTTGTATGATCCTTAAGGAAGGAATCTCCACTTCGGCAGGAATAACAGCTTTTGTGCCATAAACCAATAGGTAAGGAGTTTCCCCAGTGACGTACGGATTGTGGTGAGGTATCCCAGTAAGGCAAATGATAACTTCTCATGCCACTGCTTGTGCTTATCTATCATCTTTCTCAATATATTCTTGATATTCTTATTAGCGGCTTCTACAACTCCATTCATCTGAGGTCTATAGGCTGTGGAATTCTTGTGCTTGATTTTGAAAGTCTTGCACATAGCTTTCATCAGGTCACTGTTGATGTTGGAGCCGTTGTCGGTGATGATCGATTCTGGAACTCCGAACCGACAAACAATACGGTCGTGGACAAAGTCTGCCACGACTTTCTTAGTTGCTGCTTTGTAAGATGATGCTTCGACCCATTTAGTGAAATAATCAATTGCTACCTAGATGAACCTATGTCTATTTGAGGCGGTAGGTTCGATCGGTCCAATGACGTCCATTCCCTAGACGGCAAATGGCCATGGTGAGCTTGTTGCATTGAGCTCATTTGGGGGTACCGTTATCATATATGCATGTACCTGACATCGGTAGCATTTCTGGACATACTGGATGTAGTCTGTTTCCATGTGGGCCGCAAGTCCCGGAATGTATCTCTTTGAGTAGTCTAGAGGCTTCCTTTGCATCGACACATCTCAATAATCCCATATCGGGAGTTCTCCTTTACAGGTTTCCTCCGCTGTTAAAGAAACTGTTGGAAAATCTCTGAAGCGTGCGTTTCTGAGTGTGATTTGCAAGCTCTGGGTACTCTCCCTTTGACAGATATTCCTTGATATCATGGAACCATGGTCTTCCGTCTGCTTCTTCAATGTGGGCACAATATGCCGGATGGCTATGGATCTTTACTAGAATAGGATCAATGAAGTTCTTATCTGGATGTTGTATCATGGATGATAGAGTGGCCAGTGCATCGGCAAACTCGTTCTAAATTCTAGGGATGTGCCGAAATTCTGTCTTTGTGAACCTCTTTCTCAATTCATGCACGCTGTGCAGATACAACAGTATCTTGGAATTCTTGGTATCCCATTCTCCTTGTACTTGGTGTATTAGCAGGTCTGAATCACCAATTACTAGCAACTCTTGAATATTCATGTCAATGGCCATGTTGAGCCCTAGGATGCAGGCTTCATACTCTGCCATATTGTTGGTGCAGGGGAATTTGAGTTTAGCAGATACTGGATAATGTTGGCCAGTTTCCGACTCCAAGACTGCTCCAATACCGACCGCTTTGAGATTGGCTGCTCCGTCGAAGAACATTCTCCAGTCGTCATAGGATTCAGCAATGTCATCTCCTGTGAATAATACTTGTTCATCGGGAAAATATGTTTTCAGAGGTCCGTATTCTTCTCCCACAGGGTTCTCGGCAAGATGATCTGCCAATGCTTGTCCCTTGACCATTTTCTGAGTCACATACACGATGTCGAATTCACTTAGCAAAATTTGCCACTTGGCCAGCTTGCTAGTGGGCATGGGCTTCTGAAAGATGTACTTCAAGGGATCCATCCTTGATATGAGATATGTCGTGTAGGCACTGAACTAGTGTCTCAGCTTCTGGGCTACCCAGGTTAGAGCACAGCAGGTATGCTCCAGTAGAGAATATCGTGCCTCGTATAGAGTGAACTTCTTACTCAGATAATAGATAGCATGTTCCTTTATTCCTTTCTCGTTGTGCTGCCCCAGAACGCAGCCGAAAGCTCCATCTAATACTGCAAGGTAGAGTAGCAAGGGTCTACCTGGATCGAGCGGGACCAAAGCTGGTGGCATTGACAAGTATTCCTTGATCCTGTCGAAAGATTTTTGACAATACTCGGTCCATTTAGTTGCAGCATCCTTTTTTAACATCTCGAAGATCAGTTCACATATGACCGTGGACTGGGCTATGAACCGGCTGATGTAGTTAAGGCTCCCCAGGAAACTTATCGCATCTTTCTTGTTATTTGACGGTGGTAATTCTTGGATGGCTTTGACTTTTGACGGATCCAGTTCTATTCCTCGGCGGATGACAATGAACCCAAGTAATTTTCCGGCAGGAACCCCGAATGCACACTTCGCAGGGTTTAATTTCATGTTGTATTTTCGCAACTTGTTGAACAACCTCCTCAGACCTGCTATATGGTTGGTGCCTTTCTTGGACTTGATAATGACGTCGTCCACATATACCTCGATCTCCTTATGTACCATGTCATGGAAGATAGTGGTCATAGCCCTCATATAAGTGGCCCCATCGTTCTTTATGCCGAATGGCATCATCTTATAACAATTGACTCCCATGGCGTGATGAAAGTCATTTTCTCAGCATCTTCCTCGTCCATCCAAATCTGATGGTAACCGGCAAAGCAATCCACGAACGACTGAAGTTCATGCTTAGCACAATTGTCAATCAGGATGTGTATGTTTTGCAGGGGGAAATCATCATTTGGATTGGCCCAGTTGAGATCCCGGTAGTCGACACAAACCCTGACCTTCCCATCCTTCTTCAGTACTGGCACAATGTTGGCTAACCATGTCGGATATTCAACTACCCTGAGAACCTTGGCGTTGATTTGCTTGGTACTTTCTCTTTGATTTTCAAACTCATGTCGGGCTTGAATTTTTTGAGCTTCTGTTTTACTGGTGGACACATTGGATTGGTTTGAAATTTGTAAGCCACGATGGATGTACTTAGACCATTTACGACCATGCAAATATGTCCTCATACTCTTTCAAGAAGTGGGTGTATTCCTTTTTCTCTGATGGCGACAAATGGATGCTGATACGAGTTTCTTTGACAATCTCTGAATCTCCCAGGTTGACTACCTCAGTTTTGTCCAGGTTGGACTTAGGTCTGTTCTCGAAATCCTCAACTTCTCTAAAAATTTCATCGGATATGACATCCTCTTCTTCTAAATCGCTGTCTTTTTGACGCGTTGTCTCATTGCATGTCACAGTCATTGGTTCATCAGGACATGAAATAGTAATGTTGTATAGATAAAAGTAATGAGAGAAAAACGGTAATAAATACTGATTCATTGAAATGTAAAAGCGATTTTGATAATTTAAACAAACAATTTTGGAACATCGGGATTTTATTGGAAAAAAAAATGCAAAAAGGAAATCATTAGCAAAAATGAAATAAATAACATTGTTCAGCCTTGCTACCCCGGGACTCGTCGAACCCTGGATGGTATGACGGTCCAATTATTGAGGAATGATCCCCTGCTCACAGCTTGGCTAGTAGGGCCTTCCTCTTCCTCCTCCTCAACAATAACACAACAGTCAATGCCTTCGTCTTCCAGGAATAGATTTCAAAGTTACTAGAGTTTCTTCTTCTTCTGACCCCCATATGATATCAACTTTCTGGAAAGTCTGCTCCAAATATGGTATAGGATGTTCCAATGGATAGTAGGGACCGCGCCATAGTGGCGACCAGTATTCGTACTCCTTCCAAGTGTATTTGTATCCCATGCCAAAAGTGGTGCCTTGGTGCTTCAGCTATATTGGTTTGGAAATCCCCTAAAGATTCTTACCGAGCCCTTTGCCAGGCTTGTACCCGCTCCAGTTCAATATGATTTCGATCTTACTATCCCACCATTTATCCTTGTTTATTTCGTTGACTCGCTCGATGTGATGATAGGTTTCTCCACTCAGCCTTCTTCTACCTTCACCCGTCGGGATGGTTTGGCGACTATAGATAGGGTTGCTTCCATCTCCGTAGATGATTACTTCCTGGTGGTTCCATTCAAATTTTACTGCCTGATGCAATGTTGATGCTACAGCGCCAGTGGCATCTATCCAGGGTTCGTCCCAACAACAGGTTATATGACGTGGATACATCTATCACCTGAAATTCAATCTAGAACCATGTAGGTCCCATATGTAGACAAAGACTGATTTTTCCAATTGTGGCCCTCTGAGAACTATCGAAATCCTTCACATTCATGGATCCTTCTCTTATCTCATACAATCATTTGCCCAATATTTTGAGGGTTGTTAATGGGCAAATGTTGAGGCTGGATCCTTCGTCAAATAGAACCCTGGTAATGAAATGATCTTCACATTGCACACTAATGTGCAGTGCCTTGTTGTGACTTAGCCCTTCAGGTGGCAGCTCGTCCTCGTGGAAAGTGATCTTGTGATTTTCCAGCACCTGTCCTACCATGTTGGCCATTTCTCCACTGGTGATTCTATTAGGCACATATGCTTTGTTCAACACTCTCATCAAAGCATTCATGTGTGCTTCCAATTTTTGTAGCAATGACATGATGGATATTTGTGCTGGAGTCTTGCTCAGCAGATCTATGACTGAATATTCTTTGGCTTTCACCTTTCTCCAAAGATCATCTGGACCAGTTTCAATGACGGGTGGCATGTTGGAAGCATATTTTTTAGACTCTGCCAAGTGTTCAGGTGTATAGACCCTGCCGGCCCTGGTCATCCCGTGTGCGGCACCAACTTCTTCCATCTAAACATTACCTTTCCTTCTTGCTTCAGCCACGTAGTCCCAAGGTACGGCATTGGTGTTGAAAAGCGGCGGGGTTGACACTTTCACTGTAATTGGTTTGGCCATCTTCACTTCAAATGGGACAGGTGTTGTGGTAGGTGGGATTACCTCAACCTCAAATGGAATAGGTGCATCCATAGGTGGTGCCACTTCAAACTTGAATGGGACTGACGCAGGTACCTCAACATCTCCTGGCGGCTGAATCTGGACTATGATTGGATTAAGTGTGACCGTTGGCTTCTGTGGGTAATCACCTTCTTTGATCAATCTGATCGACCCCTCTGGGTCCCATTCATCTTCTATCTTTATCATGTTGATGCCTCCACCCGTATGGTCTGGGAGCGGATTGTTGCGGACATTGGGAGTATCTTCCTTTGCTTGGATGAACTTATTATCGATTAGATACTGGATTTTCTCCTTAAGTGAACGGAATTCATCAATTTTATGCCCCTTTATGCCGGAATGGTATGCATAGGTTTTATTTGGGTTGACCCATTGGGATGGATTTTCAGGGGTTACAACAGGGATAAGAGTAACATAACCAACATCTTTTAATCTTTCGTACAGCTAGTCAATAGGTTCAGCAATGGCAGTATATTGCTCGGGCAGCCTGCGGTCGAAGTTGGGTTGAAGTCTCGGGAAATTTTTGTGAGCAGGGGGTAGGTTGGGAATATTTAGGAGAAGTATGTTGATATGTAGGTGGTGGAGATAACTGATATGTTGGTGGAGGTGCTGACTGATATGTAGACGGGGGTTCTTGGTAGGTGAGTGGGGAGGTTCGATATGTCAGTGGGGATTTTGGTCCCTATGCAACCATTACGGCCTCTACATCTTTCTTTTTGGATATGCCGCCAGATTGTAGGGCCTTGTTTGTAACTTGTAATGCTTCAAAATTGGTAACCATTCCACGTTTAATCTCTTCTTCGATTCTCTCACCTAACTTGATGATGTCAGAGAATTTGTGGTTTTCAATCACCATCAGCTGCTCATAATACTGCGGGTCTTGTGCCCGGACAAAGAATTTATTCGTTTGTTCTTCATCTAGGGCAGGCCTGACCTTAGCTACTTCAGATCTTCAGCGAGTAGTATACTCGCGAAAAGTTTCAGTGGGCTTCTTCTTAAGATTTTGAATATAGAACACGTCTGGCGCATTCTCTATATTGAACCTGAACCGGTCCCTGAACTCTGATGTCATGTTTACCCAATTGGACCACATTTTAGGGTCTTGGCTGATGTACCAAGATAGAGCATCCCCTGTGAGGCTCCTCATAAATAGCTTCATACGAATCTTTTTATCTCTTCGTACTCCAACCAATTTATCACAATAGGTCCTCAGATAGACCCTAGGATCACCTGTACCGTCGAACATCTCGAACTTAGGAGGTTTGTAGCCCTCTGGTAGTTCAAAATCGGGCTGTATGCAGAGATCTTCATAGTTCAATCCTTCAACTCCCTTACTTCCTTCAACACCTTGAACTCGGCTAGTCAGCTTCTTGAGTTCTTCGGCCAAATTTTTGATAAGCAAATCCTTCTCACTTGATTCAGGTGTGTATGAAATGGGTTGGGTGGAGTGAGGTAGAGTCTCCACGTATATGGGGTTGTTATGATGGCCTGGCGCCTGAGCATAGAAGTTGTCATTTGTGGATCTTTGTGGTTCGGGGATGATTAGTGGGGTGTTTCTCGGAGTGTGGCAAGTGTTGCATTATGGTGGAATAGTTGGGTTTTTCCGTGGAGTTGTGTGGTGATGAATTGTGGGAGGATTCTGTTTGTTTGGGGTATTCTGAGGAGGTATAGGATTTTGGATTTTTGGATGGTTGACATCTGGGACACTGAGTGATAAGGATAAATTCGCCGAATTCCGTACATACTCAAGCTCCCCTTGGAGCTTCAACAAACATTGCTCGAGTTGTGTCATAGCCTCATTCTGAACCTGAGTACCTTGATTGTCAGGATCTTCTGTTCGTTCAGCTGTCATTGTGTTTTCCTTTCTGATATTGCTCAAATCTTCCATTTTGCCTTTGTCTTTGCCTTTGGACTAAGAGGAGGAGGAGGTGGAGGGCTCCTGGATCTTCTGTGATATGATGATGATGCCAGAATTCACGAACCAACCTTTAGGGAGGGGAATAATCAAAGAAAACAAAAACAAAAACAAAAGGTAGTCAAGTCAGTGAGGGTTATGAGAAAATATTGCAGTTTTTAAACACAGTGCAGGAATAAAGCGTGTCCTAATTTGGAGCCTTGTTGTGCCCGAGGTAGGCCTAGCGACAAGTTGATTTGGAGAACTTAGATGCCAAAATTCCCCATTTCATTAAATATAAATAGACGAATCCAAAACGACACTAAAATAATAAGCACGAAATAAAGTCACTAATGGCCATTGGCCTTATTACATTGATAAAGAAAAAAGGAAAACCTAGCCTACTTGGTCCCATAAAGACCTTCCCCAGATTCGGCATCCTTGATCACATCGAACAGGTTCCCCAGCTCACGCACTCCTAGCAATAGGTATGCTCTGGCCAGATGTCCTCCTTCATTCCCATCAGCTTTCTGACAGTCTTCGACCCTCTTGATGATTTTACCTTCCAGCTCTATTATGCCTCGCTCCAAGTATTCCAGCTTCTTGATGGAATGAATGGCCATGTCTTTCTATTCTTCACTCAAACTTTTGTTGGTTTCATGTATCTCACGGTGCTCATTCTCAGATTCGTGGATCCTCTTGTGTAGCCGATTGTACTTGACTTGAGCCTCAGCACTCTCGTCTATGATTTTGTGGCCTCCACTGATCCATGGCCTGACTAACCCATCCAGGTCATCTTCTAACCACCCCGGGTAGAAAGGTGCATATCCTGCGTGGTACCTGTCTGGTTCAATTGTGTTCTTCTCCATTATAGTTTTGCAGTGCCACTTGTGTTGGGCTCGGCACTTGTGGGGAATATCATCATCCTGGAAGTCAGCTCGGAAATGGCTCATCTTGTCGACCCTTGGCACAACTTGCTTTCTACCTTCTTGTCTCATGACTAAGAGAGAAACGTAAGGATATATACCTCTCAACCCGATTAGCACCAAGTGTGGTGCATCCCTGGACCTGACGATGAATTCGTCCGTTGGAAACCACTCAAACATCCACTGTACCTTCTCCTCAGTTAGATTATCAAAGAACTCTACCCACTCCTTGGCAGTCTCTGGCTGAGCAAATCTATCGAGAATATATGTCATCCACTTGGGGTGATGGAAAGCGATGTGGCCAGTCCAAGCCCTGTGCGGAAGTTCTTGGTGGTATTGACCCTTTTGGAGATGTTATAAGAGCCATAGTTGTAG
Source organism: Nicotiana paniculata (assembly GCA_005239505.1). Taxonomy (NCBI): domain Eukaryota; kingdom Viridiplantae; phylum Streptophyta; class Magnoliopsida; order Solanales; family Solanaceae; genus Nicotiana; species Nicotiana paniculata. The sequence continues at coordinate 5,278 of ML324541.1, read as the reverse complement.
TAACATATTGCAACCCTCAAAGTTCTTAGCTCCTCTTTGACAACGTTCCAGAGCTCGGTAAATGTCTGCTATGATCATCGGGACAATGCTGAAGGCTTGCCCGTCGATCCCCTCCATCAAAGACTTGGTTACCATAGCCAACCTAGTGTGGACTTTTCTTCTTTGTTGGAAACACTATTAGTCCCAGAAAACATGCAATGAATACAAACACCCTATAGTGGATGTGCCCCAAAGATGTAATGGCAAATTCGTCGTGGTAGGTACGGTACGGTACGGTACGATTTGTTATGACCATACCTTTCATATAAGTAATCAAAGGGTATGTATGACTGTTCTAGACATTCTAACTCAGTATTATTCTTTAGACCCATCATTTTCAGAAAGCCCTTGCATGTGTGGTTTTCAGGCACCAATAACCCAGGGGTTTCCCAGACTAACCCAGCTAGTCCTCCTATCTCTTCTAGCAGTGGTTTCATCTCAATGTTCCCAAAGCGGAAGACGGCTCTTTCTCTATCCCAAAATAAGGTGGCAGCCTCGATCAATATATTGTTGGGTTGAATGTCTAGGAGAGACGGTAAATTTCCCAGCTATTTCTTGACGTGTTTCTTATCTCTGAAGGATAGGTCTTCCCACCAGTTCAGGAGCTTTGGATGGGTATTGCTGACCATGCCGAATCTAAGGACTTAGTGCCTTATATTGTTGCAAGACAAACATAGTTAGGCCCTTACCCCCGTCAGGCTCAACTATTTATACACTTATGATTAGCATACAAGCATTTAGTTCTCCAAATAAATGCACAGAATGTGATTGTGTCCGTTGGGATTATGAAAACCCCGGTGGACTTGGGCAAGGCTGTCTTGAAGGGTTATTGTGTTGAGAACACATTAACCCAGCTAGGTTTGACCATGATGCATGTACAGTATAACAGAGTAAGGTTTCTATGGGGTCTTAGATTGTTACCCTTGAGCGGACAACTCAAGGGGGAAGGCACGAAACCATCAACTGCACCGCTGATCAACCGGTTTTACCGAAAATAAGCCTTTCCGAATTTAAGGGTAATATAAAATAGAAAGAACGCAACCACTCATCAAGTGTTGCTATAGTATTTTTATTGGCACGAGTGAAATATGATGTTGAGCATGAGTATGCAACAATAAAATAAGCAATAAAAGCATGTTGTCATGTATTTGCACGTTATGAAATCGGTAAATACAACATTTATGATTGAAAAGCAGTTACAAAGGAAAACAAAAAGAAACATGTCAGTTTCATTTGAAAGAATAAATACTTGGGGAAAGTAAACAATTAATTGCACATAAAGGGAAAGGGAAAGGGGCGCAGATTTTAGCAAAATAAAGACAAATTCACAAAGCAGTTTGAAATGGTAAAATCCTAGAAGTTCCCCAACAGAGTCGCCATGTTGTCGCGCCCCCTTTTTCCCTCTCCTTTCAGATCGGTCAGGGTTCTTGATATTATTGGGACAACTCATTTCCTTTTGGGAAAATAGGTGTGTAAGGAATTGAAGAGTCTCAACCTAACGAATTGAGGTGCGTTACGGCACCTACTAAGGGTCATTATAACACAGATTTGAATAACCAGAGATTAGGTAAGGGCTTGAAATTACTTCAAGGGGAAGGTGTTAGGCACCCCTAAAAGTCCACAACTGTGGTTCCCGGCCAAACAAGCTTTGTTGATTTAAACAAGTAGCAAATAAGCTTGAACAAAAAAGGTTTTGAAAAGATTCACAGTCTAAGCACACATGCGAAGTAAAGTTTTAGAAGATTTAATGTCTAAGCACATATATAAGGTTTTGAAAGATCTACAGTCTAAACACATATGTGTAAGGGATAGGGGAATCCTAGGTTATTTATCCTATAAGATCACATCAATGCAATGCTCGGTAATCACTCCTCAGACAGGGGCTGCACGTGGCATTAGCGCACCGGTCATCCTATCCATATCTACCCTTACCCACACCTTAGTGGTTATTTAAGCGAGTGTTGTTTAACGACCTCCATGCGTGATGTTACTCGTCCCTTCTTAATAGTCCTAGAGGAAATTAGGACCTCTACCTACAAGCAGTTCTAGACAGACCCCTAAGGTTTAAAAAGGAAAAATACTAGGCGACAGGCAAGAACAAATAAAACTTTAGCAAATAAAGGCAGGAAAGAACAATTAAGAGGCTCAGATTTACCTCCACAGCTAATGCACATAATCACCACGACCCAAAAACAAACAAGAGGCATTTTATTAGACAGGATCCTAAAGCATGATGTCTAAGTGAATATCAAAACACAGAAGGTATGCAGTTTCATTTTATAAACCCAGAAGTAGGGGCCCTACTCGGTTTGCCTACTGATTTTAAGCATGTTAACCATTAAGCAGTAAACACAAAAGAAACAGTTTTCCAGTTTTATAAAGGTTGATTACCTAAGGCTTGCCTAGGCGTTTGGGGGGGGGGGGTAATGCACAATAGTTACCAGAATTGTTAAAAAACTATTTAGAAGTTGTTATACCTAAAGCATATTGTTCTAAGTGTGGCAAAATACAAGGAATATTGCCAGTTTATTTAAAACAAGATGTTAAATTTGAGGCTGTCTTACATCCTTTTTCATGCATCAGTAGTTTAACTAGGTGTGACTGCGCGAGATCCTAAAGCATGATATCTACTATGCACACAGAGATGAAGAATGGTTGCAGAATTCCTAAAGCATGATTTCTAAATGCACAAGAAGTTACAGCATAATTTCAGGATGTGTAGGAGCAACATTTTTTATGTTGATGCTATTATTTAACCTAGACGCAGGATTTCTAAGTGATAAATAGGGTCAAATGAGATGCTGAAGCAGTAAACCTAAAACATGATATCTAATGCATGACATGCCTAGAACGTATTGGTCCTAAACATAGATTCTAATGCACATATAGGAAATGTAAACCTAAGGCATGGTTTCTACCCATTGATATTGATAACATATATAGCTACCCTCCCCTTTTCACTAGCCAAACCCAATATTAGTTAACAATAAATATTACAAACCAATATTGAATGAATTACATAGATAAAGAAAAATAAGAAGTTCCACTATAGGGAACCTGAAAACAGGTCCAGATTTCCAGAACCTCAAATGCCTCAAATGTTTCATAGCCTTTCTCATATTCGGGTGTGTCAGGGTTCCCTAAGGACCTCAAGGGATCCCGGGCAGTGCTCACACCCAGATTTCACCACCATAACTGAGTAAGTGCAGTGTGGAAGAGCCAGCTCCAGTGCATCATAGTTCAGAGGGATCTCACAGGGATCCCAAAGCAGTCACACGTTTGAGGGGCAGAACTTAAAGACCTAAGAGTAGAGTGAGAGTGCTTGTCATATTTTTGAAAGGGTTTGATAGGAAAACAGTTATTGAAAGAGACTCAGTAGAAATAGTATTATAAAATAAGAGAGAGTTGTTTAGTAAAACATCTTTTGAGGAGAGTAGGGAAATTAACAAACACAAATCAAACACAAAATCAAAGCAGGTTCAACATCACACATAGAAGAAACCTTCACACAGGGGTGATGGGAAGTGGGGACACATAGAGCACATAATGTACAAGCATAGCATTTCTTGCAAGGAATAGCATGAACTTCAGAAGCAACACAGAATCAAGAAACTTAGGGTACAAATTGTTTTGCCAAAGAAAGGTTCATACTAGAAACCAGATAAACACATAATTGAACAGAGTCACATTGAGACATACTACAAAAAGGGGGGGAACATATTCATGCTGGTCCTAAGGGGAGTAATACATAACATAACACGCTAGATGGAGAAAAATGTAAACATATCAACTACAGGTTGCACAGCAAAACCATAGATAGAAACAAACTAGAAACAGGATAAACTGAAGTAGTAAAAGAAACATATTGGTTTTGGTACTTGAATTGAAATTAGAACATATCAGTAAAGAAGATAGCAAACACAAAAGAGAAGAATAGGAGAGCACAATAATTAGCCTTGGTATACAGCCGGCTAACTCAGAACAGTAGCAAGTAACAAACAAGGAGAGCAGAATGCTTTGAGCGTGAGAGATAGTTTTTGAACCAATGTGTTCGTGTGTTTGTGTTAATGAGAGAGCATGTATATATAGTTTGAAACTAGGTAGAATAATAAGGTAAAAATCAAAGTCATGCAGTAATGATGGAACTAGGTATCAATTAGTGCCAAAATCAGCATAGATACTCCCTTAATTAAAGGAGTTAAATTCAAACGGTAGAATACATATAGCAAATAAGGAAATATACCACTTATGACTGGAATATAACACATAAGGAAATAATTTTAGCACAGTACGGGTATAAAGTAGGCAATTAAGGCTAGGTGCATAATATTCTAATTAAGGAAATGTCGTAAGAATCAGTTGACAGTATAGTCGAACACATAATAAAGCAATAAATAAACTAAGGTCGGAAAATCAGCAAGGAAATCATCTTAAGAGATTAGTGAAAGGTATTAATTATAGGAAATTAGGGATTCAAATAGGAGCAGTACTGATTAAGGGGAGAATTAAGGCAAATCTCTATGAACAAACAGAATAAACACATCATAGGCAAGAAGAAGTAAAATTAGAAACATAGTAAACTAAGAATCACATAGAATCAAGGATTCAACTAGAAAAGATAGAACTGATTATAGGAGTTAACAGAATAAACATAATATAAGCGGAAGAAGCAAAAATCAGAAACCCTACTGAACATAATAAGGTAAAATCACATAAACTCAGAGCATTCATGAGAAACAAGCACACACAGATTAAACGAACATATTATCAAAGACAGACTCAGAACCCAATCTTAAGACCAAAATCTAGGGTTTTCAACATAAAAAATCAGATAAAAGGAAAAACTTAAATGACAGTTGAAACATAGCAAGAATCATAGGATAATACTGAAAGTCATAAGGAAAAGTTGATTTAAAAGAGGTTCAAGAAACCCTAGTTTGAAGACGAAGAGGTATTTTAAAAAATTGGAAAGATATTGAAGGAAAACACTAAAACAACTCGGGAGACTCTTAGATCTGTTACAGATCTAAGAAGTTGTCACGACCCAAATTCCATAAGGTCGTGATGGCACCGGACATCAATGTCAGGCAAGCCAAATCATTAATTAATTGAAATAATTTCCAGTTTTAACATTTATAAAAATATTTTCTTTCACTTTATTACATATTAGCCAAATAAAAATCTGTTAATTAAAACAATGGTTTGAATACTACACTTTAGCAAATATATCCCAACACAT
>MDKI01155403.1:0-18920 GCA_005239505.1 Nicotiana paniculata | reverse complement strand
ATGCAAACAATGATAATAAAAGGTCTACGGTTATGGTTTCCCCCGTTGGTGAATTCTTCTTTGAATATTTATTATAGTTTAATTGGCTATCTCTCTCAATCATGAACATGCTACCTATCATAAATCTCTCTCAAGTAATTATGATAATTTACTAGATGCACTCTTTCAAGTTACTCTGGCTAGATCGCAATACAGTTCACTTTAGATTGCACCCGAGGTATCGTTATCTCTAATCTAACCTCTAAACCCTCGGTTATGGCTTTCGTCTATACTCCAGGAGTGGTGTTATTCAATAGACTACCTAAATATGTACTCTCTCTCAAGTAGATACATAATAAATAGGCACATCTAATTTATGGCCATTCAATTAACTACAACAAGAACGTAGTCGAACAAAAAGAGATTAATCAACAAAAATATATTAACATCACAATGAATTCATCCCCAACGGGTTCTACCAAAACCCTAGAATAAAGAATTTAGCTACTCATGTTATTGAGAATTAAAACTAAAATAAATTGCATAATTGAAATATAAAACAATGAATACTAGATGTAGAAATCAATGTTTGTCACTTCTATGGTGTTTTCTAGTGTTGAATCCTTTGAATGACTTCTGTCGTCTTCGAATCCCATTAAGTTGTGTTTTTTGGTGTCTATTTATATGTTTAGGGCGAACCCTAACCGTGTAGAGGACTTCTATTTCAACCGGGAAACACTTAAACTCGTCAAAACTCGGATTTGGCCAACTTGGGGACCTCGAGCGTTTGGACCCAAAGGCCTGGCTAACTCTAGGCTAGGACTGGCGTTTCAGCCCTAACGCCAGGGTAGGGCTGGCGTTTCAGCCCTAAGTCCTGGCTAACGCCAGGTATGGTCAGGATGTAGGGCCCTGTCGCCCGGCTATCGCCCGCGTGTCTCCTTTCGTGTATTTTTCGACGTATTTTCATCCCTTTAGCTCCGTTTCCATATCCAATTCACCTACACATAAAATAAATCCTATTAATCACATAACAAGTGTATTTTTATCATTAAAGCACCTCAAATGTAAGGTATATTCCATATTAAACTATGCATTCTAGCCTCGCATCACCTCATCTAAAGATCGAGGTCCATTTTGTGGAAGCCCCTCTAGCAACCAACTTATCATGCACCGCCACCTGGTCGAGGAGATTCTATGCAATCTTCATCCATTGCACTTCCACCGCAACATTCTCATTGTGATCCATCCATTTAGGGTTCCTCGGTATCATATGCTTTAATTTGGAATGCTAATTGGTCGAGGAAGGAAGTAATTAGCATTGTAGAGCCTTGCATTCGATTTTGCATTGTAAGTGTTTGGAAAAATCCCCAAGAGACTTATGTCATGAGAATCCTACTAACTATTGTCCAGTTTTTGCTATCTTCCTATAGATTGATATTGCAAGAAATATTGTAGTAATATAAGGAAAGATCAAAAAAGGTATGTTGGCTAAAACATCTCTCTTATAATTGAATTCCATGTAGTTCCCGTAAGCTTAGAGTATGGTTGGCCTAGGGTCCTAATCCCCATGTTCCAAGTTGTTCCAATAGATTAGGTTAACCCAAGTAAGCGTTGTGTTGAATGATATATATACTCAAAACGTGTACCAATCGCCCCGATTTTATTTTGATCTCTTTGAGAATTTGTTCAAGTATTGTCTGTGTATGGAAATGTTATGACTTTAAATCGTGTTTCGAATGAACGTCTATTGCTCTTGACATGGAAAGAAAACACAATGTGTAACGACCCGACAGGTCGTTTTGCGTTATCGGACCTCGTTCCCCTAAATGAAACTTTCCATAGTGACTTTTTATGATTTATGACTTGTGGGAACAGGTGGTCCGGGATTCGGAGGTGTTTAGAGTGCTAAAGGAACAATTGGTTCCTTAAGGTTGGCCTTTAAGGCCAAGTTTGACTTCGGTCAACATTTTGGGTAAACGACCTCGGAATCGAGTTTCATCGGTTCCAGTAACTTCGTGTGATGATTTTGGACCTGGGCGTATGTTCGGAATGGGTTTATGATGAACCGTGAACGTTTCGGCGCCCAATATAGAAATAAGAAGTTCCTTAAGTTCCTAGTGTGGTTTGGACGTGTTTTTGTGTTATCGAGGTCCGAACGGAATTTCGAGGCCAGGTAGTTCCGTTATGTCATTTATGACTTGCTTACAAAATTTGGTGTCATTCCGAGTAGTACATGTCGGTTCGGCACGCTGTTAGCGAAGTCTAGAAAACTTAAAGTTCCTAAGTTTGGTTCTTGGGGTTTGAGGTGTGATTTTGAGTTTCAACGTTGTTTTGGGTGTTCCGAAGGCTCGAGCGAGTCCGTATTATGATTTGGGACTTATTCGTATATTTGGACGGGGGCTCGGGTAGGCCCAGGTCCCTCCCGGACACCACACGAGGCCAAAAACCAATTGAAATAGCTGTTGGTGCACCTGTTCTGGTGTGACCGCAAGTGCGGTTGACCAGTCGCAGGTGCAGGACCGCTCCTGTGGTCCCAGCCTCACAGGTACGACCCCCAGTGGTCTGGCCAATTCTCGCAGGTGCGGACAAAGTTCCGCAAGAGCGGAGCCGCAGGTGCGGGCCCAGGCTCCCCAATCCATTTCCGCATGTGCGAGCCTTTGCTCGCAGGTGCGAGACCACAGGTGCAGTACTTGAGCCGCATGTGCGAAAACACTGTTCAGACAGTGTATTTTTATACACGGGTTTTAATACATTTTTCTCATCTTCTTCTTCTTCCTTGTGGCAATTTCCACCATTTTTGAGGGGCAAACGACCTGGTTATTGAAGGTAAGTAAAATCTACTCTAATATTAGCTTCATGCATGGATTACTAGCTTAATTAACTACCTAAATTAGTGAAAATAAAGAATGGGGTAGTAACCTAGAGCTTTCGATAATTTGAGAATTTACCCATGATTTTGCTATGAAATCAAGTAAAAATCGTATATTAATGACCCTTAGGCTTTGGGTGAGTGTTTCCTTCGAGAATTATTGGAATCCGAGCGTGCAGGCCGGGGGTTGGATTTTGGGAATTCTTCAAGAATTTTGAATTATTGAATAAATAGGATAATTACCCTACTTTGAGTATGCATTGATATCATTGTACCATATTTGGCTAGTTGCGAGTCCTCGGGGGTAGAGTTCGGAGTTTGGGCGCATCCTTGGTCCGAGGGATAGATTCGACACGAGGTGAGTCTCCTTTCTAACCTTGTAAGAGGGAATTGTCCCCATAGGTGTTACATATGCTGTGTGTAATTGTTTTGGAGGCTACGTGCGTACAAAGTGACGAGAGTCCGTACGTGGAAACTATCATGCTATGTCGGGTAGTTTTAGGGCTCACACGCATATTTCTATGTGACTTATATGTACCTTTGGGTGTTCTTTGAACTGCCTATTGCTTGTAAATTGATATGGAAATGTGGAAAGTTGCACTTGAACTTCCCGTTGATTAATCCCTGTTACAGGTATAGCCCCTACTGAGTTATTGATATTTCGGTATATATATATATATATGTACGTATGAGAGTCAGCACTCGAATCGCAGGTATGATTCGCGATCGAGGGAAGCTTTATTATAAATCGGTATTAGTGTGTCAGCACTCGAACCGCAGGTATGATGCGCGGTTGAGGGAAGCTTTATGGTAATTGTATATAAGTGTGTCAACACTCAAATCGCAGGTATGATTCGCGATCGAGGGGAGATTTATGGAAATTGTACATAAATGTGTCAGCACCCGAGTTGCAGGTATGATTCGCGAGAGGGGGAAGCTTTACGTTTATTCAGTGTCTAGATATTTCCTTATGACTCTAGCCGGTTGTGTTACCTTGTGTGCGCTTGGCTATTTGGTACTGTTTCCATTGATATTGACTTGACAGATATTTGGGGGAGAAAAGGAAAGTGTACAGTGTTGCTTAGTTTTAGTAGTTTCCCGGATTTCTGTATTTGATAGGTATTTGCTGCTTACTGTCTCACATGTCAACTACGTTCTGTTATATCCTATTTTGCATTATTACTGTTGGACCTTAGTGAGTGTCATGTCGACCTCTCCTCACTACCTCTTCAAGGTTAGGCGGGATACTCACTGGGTACATATATATTTATATACTCATGTTGCACTTCTGTACTTAATTGTACAGGTTCTGAGGCTGGTGCTTCTGGTTACCCGACCGGAGCTTGACGTATATTCTCGACCTGACTCCACGGTGAGCTGCCTCCCTAGGTGATTCTCAGAAGTAATATGGAGTTATCTTTTGTTCATTTCTGTCTACTTCTCTCAGACAGCAGTACAGTTTGTATGATCTTTTGTATATTCTACTAGTTCGCCTGTTGACTTATGACACTAGTTCCTGGCATGCACATAGTAGACTCTTTATTTTGGGACTGTATATATCGGATCATGATCATTGTGGCTGTATTTTCTTAAGTTGGTTAATGTTTTCGTTTTTATTTAAATGATCTAAGCTTAAAACTTTGGGAATATGTGGGGTTAGTATGTTAAATAAGAAAAATCTCGCTAGTAAATAACTGTTAGCTTGCCTGACTCCGGAGTTGGGCGCCATCACGACCTGTGTTAGATTTTGGGTCGTGACACATTGCGCCTAAAACTCCTATTGCTCATATATATTCTTAAGGCCTTGATTTTAGATGCTCATATTTTTTATAATCTATAAAGATGCCTAAAAGTGGAAAGTGAGTTGGAGATATAAAGTGCGGACATCGTGACAGGAATAAAAGTTATACTTGTGGCCAATAGTGACAATGAAATGAAAAGATGTGTAAAAAAATTATGAAATGAGCCTCGATTCAACCATTCCAAATTGTCTCCAAAAATAGATTTGCCTAAAAGCTTATGTACTCAAGTCATGTTCAAATGTGGGTGTTTTAAACTAATACCAATGATTTGAATCACTTTTTCAGTAGTAAATCACCATGCTCTCTTTTATATGTATTTCTAATGTGATTTGAGTTCTTACATACTCATAAGTTCAAATTATGTATCGCCGTTTTTGGGAGAAAGTATTTCAAGAATAAATGGTGTGTCACTCATTTATGATTTTAGCTGTGCTTCGATTGCTAATCATCCTTCTCCATTTTTGTGGAAACAAATCCATTGTGTTTAAAGCTTGTATTACTAATGAACTTAGAGTTATAATTTTTCGAATGTTCTATATGTTGATATTTATGACGGTGACCCACAAAAGTGTGGAATATGACATACAACAATTGTGCGATGAATGAAGAATCAAATGTATGGCCAAGAGAGCCAATGAAATTATGATATTGTGAGTGGTTGAAAGTACTAATGAAGTTATATATGATGTGGAAGGTTATGAGGTGAATGTATTTGTACTTCTGTTTCCTTTGTGTGAAAAACAAATATATTTTTGGGAGTATCTTTAGTCACCGATAAAGGGTAGGTTTAAACATCCTAACCCTGAAACGTTTAGGTGATATACAAGGGTGAATCCCTGAGCTGATGTGTTGAGAATATTTCCCTTAAATAGGATAATATTGATGTGTTGAGACTACTCCCCGAAATTGGGATGAGATGATTACTAGCGGAGGTTGATGTCGATCCACACGTCATTGTGGTGAGACGGCCTAGCCGATCGGGTCGAGATCGGACGCCATGTCACGCACAAGGTGTGATTGTGATTGTGATTGGATTTCTTTGAGTGAGACGGCCGAGACGATGTCGTGATCGGACTTTGTGCTAAAAACACGGTGGTATATCGGTGCTAATGATGTCCCAACAAAAAATAAGATTATTTTATGTATTTTTTAAAATTGTTATGTTTTGACCTATCATTTTTGATTTCATTGATCTTGTTTCTTCCACGATTTTCCCTTTCTTATATTGGAATCCTATTTCAAACGAGAACACTTAGCTTTTCATACTAGCACTATTCCATATGTAGTAATGTCTCTTTTGCTGGGGGTGCTGCATCTTTAATGGATGCATGTGGTTCGTCGGCGAGCAGCTCTGAAGTATTGTAGTTCACCTTAATTGAGATAATTATGTTATATGTGTTTACTTGATATATGCTAAATGTGTTGGGGATGGTTTATATGTGTGGTACGGTGTATATGCATTTGTCATGGGTTAAAGCATGAGGATAGAAGTAGTTTATTTCATGTCTTTGTGTAATTCTTGTATTGTTCTCTTATGGTATATTGAAATGTGAGACTTCTACATTACCTACATGTTATTAGTTTGGGGCATTGGTGGAATATATGAGTGAGATGGCTCTATGAATTCTAAATTTCCTATCATTTTTACCTTATCCTTTGTATATTGAACTTATTAGTTTTCTCTGTGGTATTTTGTCATGCTCTTTGTCATGTTGTGCTTATTGAGTGTTTTTTTGTAACGACCCGGCCGGTCATTTTGAGTATTTTAGCCTTGTTCCATTATTTATCGCCTCCTCTATGTTGTATTATGATTAAGTGACTTGTAAATGGTGTTTGGTTATGGTTTGAGTGAGTTTCAGAGTGAAATGGGACACTTAGTCTCAAGGTTGGAAGTTTGAGTTTAAGGTCTTGACCGTAGTTTGGTTTTTCTGTAGACGACTTCGGAATGGAGTTTTGACGGTTCCAATAGCTCCGTATGGTGATTTTGGTCTTATGAGCATGTTAGGATATTGATTTGGATGCCCGTAGGTCATTTCAGCTAGAATTGGTGAAAGTTAGAAACTTGAAGGTCTGGAAGGTTGAGAAATCATCCAATTCCATGTTGACCAGGTTCCAAAGGTCGCAGGTGGGATTACACCAGCCACACCTGCAAGCAAAAGTGCGCATGTGCGATTGCACCGGACACAACAAAGGTTCAACAATCACCCAAGTCCAAAATGGTTTCGAACTCACTTCGAATCACACCTGGTGCCCCCAGGACCCTGTATGAATATACCAACAAGTTCCGAAACACATACCGGACCTACTCGAGGCCTAAAGTCACATCAAACAACATCAATTCTAGGAATCGGATCCCAGCCTACTGAAACTATGAACATCCGACTTCTAAAACTAACGCTGAATCATACTAAAACAACTCTGGTTGACCTCAAATTTTGCACACAAGTCATAAATGACATGAAGGACCTAATCCAACTTTCAGAATAGGAATACGACCACGATATAAATAAAGTAAACTCCTGGTCAAACTTCTCAACCTTCCAAACCTTCAATTTTCTAACTTTCGCCAATTCCAGCTGAAATGACCTTCAAGCATCCAAATCAACATTTGTACATGATCCTAAGAGCAAAATTACCATATAGGGCTATTGGAACTAAAAAACTCCATTACGGAGTCATTTACACAAAAGTCAAACTACGTTCTACACCTTGAACTCAAACTTCCAACGTTGGGACTAAGTGTCCCATTTCACTGTGAAACACACTTGAACTATAACCTAACACCCCTGGAAATTCACATAACCACAATACAAAATATAGAAGGCAATAAATAGGAAAACAAGGCTAAAATACACAAAACGACTAGTCGGTTCGTACATCATCTTTTCCTTAAAAAAGTGTTCGTCCTCGAACGACTATAATGACATACCTGAAGTGGTAAAAAGATGAGGATAATAGCTATATCATGCTCGATCTCTGAATTCACCTCCTCGACTATTGACCCATCCACTGAACCTTCATTGAAGCAATCTCTTCGACCTCAACTTACGGACCTGACTGTCAAAAATGGCCATCGGCTCCTCAACATAAGAAAAATCCTTGTCCAAGTGGACTGGTATGGAGACGTCTGTACTTCTATTCGAGAGGCTATGGAGTTTTTACGAAATTTGTTGACTTCAAAATTCAAAATTTTGTATTTCATTCTCTCATAAATGGCGAGTACAGGCAGCGCTCAAACCGAAGATCAGACGCCCATGCCCCCAGTCAGAGTCGCAAGAGGATGGGGTTGGGGCATAGGTCGGGGATGGGCACGTGGTGCAGCCAGAGCACCTGTCCAAGCTCTGACTGAGGATCCACCAATAGCTTTAGTTGGAGGGCAGGCAACTGAGGCACCTTTTTCTACCCTTGCACTTCAGGAGAGCATCGCTCAATTCTTGAGCATGTTTGGTACTCTAGCTCAGACAGGGTTGATTCCACTTGTACAGACCACATCTCTTGTTGGGGAGGAGCACAGACTCCTAGATCCCATACTCGAGAGCACTAGGTCCATGTTGACCAAGTTCCAAAGGTCATACTATTGGTGTCGGTTGTCCATGTTAGGCCGGAGGTTAGGGTAGCAGCATCTGAGGAGGAGGAGCTCACGCTCGAGAGGTACAAGAATAACCACACTCCTACTTTCAACAGCTTAGCTTCAGAGGATGTACGTGGTTTTTTGGGAAGTTCCACAGTATCCTCCATACTATGGGTATTGTGGAGACGAGTGGGGCTGTTTTTACTATATTCCAGCAAAATGAAGCAGCATACCAGTGGTAGAGAGCGTACGAATTAGGTATCCCGGCCGAGGCATCTTCACTCACATGGGCTTAGTTTTCAGATATGTTCATGAGAGAATTTGTTCCCCAGAGCATTCAGGATGCATGGCGCGTGGCTGAGCAGTTGCAACATGGTTCTATGACCATATCAGAGTATGTTATATGGTTTAGCGAGTTATCCAAACATGCACCACTATTAAATTCCATATCCAGATATCGAGTCCATTGATTTATCGAGGGGATCAAATATGGTATTAGATTCAGCATGTCTCATGAGTTGGAGACTGATATCCCATACGAGCAAGTGGTAGAGATCGCTCGCAGATTGGAGGGTATGTAGGGCCAAAAGAGAGAGGACAAGGAGCCCAAGAGGCCTCGAGATTCTGTCACATATAGTGGTGCCCGTGCCTGATGGTAGGCTATAATCTCATATTTTAGTCGCTTATTGCACTTTAATTCACTGCACTTTACTTGTGTTTGAGCTTTTATTTATAGTGTTTTGCACTAATTATGTATTTTATGCCTTGTAAGAGTGATTCAGAGCTATAGAGATGTAATGGAATGAGTTTGAACGATTTGGAGCTTTGAAGTTTGAGTAAAAGCCCAAGGGATTAAGTCAGGATCGTGTTCGGGGGTCGAGAACCAAGTATGGACGTCAAAAATCAATGTTTAACTCATACTTTGATAAAACTCACAGCCATGGCGCGTATTGCGGCCTCCTCGGCTGTACAAAACCTGCTTCCTGTCAAATTATTAGCTCGCTGGATTCCCCACTAATTCCTCGCATGACGCGTCGCCCAATGCAACACGCTTGTGTAATATTTACAAAGTGAAAATCCTATTTCGGCTAGGACAAGGTGGTTTTGTCTTGGCCAGACCCTACTTGGTATAAATACATGAAAAAACGTTATTTTCTGGACTATGAGCACAAGGATTTTATAATTCCTTCCTCACTCAAGACCCGAGTTTGGATTGAATTTATGTTTTCGTATACTTTAATTTTATCTGTGTAAATTGCTCCATATCTAAGGAGAAGTTCTCTTTAGGGTTTGATGAATTTGGTGTATTGATGATTGCTTGTGGATTTTAACTCTAGTTTTGTTTTTTGAAGAACTTTTGGATGATTTAACTGTTGCATCTTTATTCAGTAGTTCATGTAATCGAGAGAGGTATAACTTGTCATATCATTGCATTATATTGTTGGTTGATTTCATAGATTCTTCTAAGTAATTGAAAGAGGCTAGTTGAATCATTAACTAAACCTAGTTAGGAGAATAATCGGAAGAGATTTTACTAAAGACCAATCCACTACGCATTCTTGCACATCTTCACGTGCCAAATTGGTTCATCTTGTGAAATTAAGACTTAATCGAAAGAGGAGTTTTGCCTAATGTTTGAACTAATAAATGAGCTAATTTGAGAGACTCACTTAAACATTAGAAGTGAACTATCTAGAGTTAAATCCCAAACAGCTATCGTACACCTATCATATCAAAACCCTATCTTCTCCCATTGATAAACTTCTTTGCGTATTCCTTCTTTAGATTGTCATTAGTCAATAGCTTTAGATACCTAGATAATTTTAGTTAGACATATTATAAATCTCAATTGTTGATAATCTTGAATAGCAATCGATCTAGAAACTACGAGAATATTATTTAAATCCAATCCATGTGGATACAATATTATACTATACTATATTTGATTAGCGAGCATAATTTAGGTGTGTGTTTCAAGCTTGTCAAATTTTGGCACCGTTGCCGGGGATTGGCAATCAATAGTGTTTGAAATAGTTTGTAGTGCTAATTCGGGAATTTTTCTTTCTATTTTATTTTATTTTTCCCTTTTTATGGTTGGTGTTCTTTTATTGTGCGCAAGTTACAGGTTAAGATAGGTGCATGATTCGAGCTTCTACGAAAGAAGTGATACCATACAAGCCAGAGATAGAAAACAACTACGACAATTGAGGAAGGAAAGAAATCTCACTGAGATGTTAGAAAAGGTTCGGCAATCCTCAACCAAAGAAATTAAGGTTGGAAACGGTGATGATAATGTAGATTTGGCCGCAAGAGAGGCATCCCAACAATGGGAAAAAGTTGCACGGGATGCTGAGGAAGCAACTATCAAAGAAGCACAGATTATCTATTATGAAGAGAGGGGTCGGAGAATTGCTCAAAATCAACCCTTGGCTACAGACCTATTCAGAAATATAGCTCCCGAGCCCGGGAGACCGTTGGGCGATTATACTAGACCGGTCTACAGCCAAGGATTATCAAGTGTGAAACCACCTCCAATTGCAGCTAACAATTTTGAATCGAACCATGGTTTGCTTCAAACCCTTCATAATTGATATGTTTTCGGAGGATGAATGAAGATCCAGATACACATATAATGGACTTTGAGAAGATTATGAACAAATTTAAATACAATGGTGTCTCACAACATGCAGTGTAGCAAAAGGAATTCCCCTTCACACTCAAAGATGATGCAAAGTAGTGGCTTCAAAGCTTGCCCACAGTATCAATTAGAGCATGTGAGGAGATAACCAGAATATTCCTTGATAAATATTTCTCCTCAGCTTAAACAGGCAAGTTTAGAAGAGAAACCAACAACTTATGTCAGAAAAAGAATGAAATTGTTTTTGAAGCATGGGAGAGGTTTAAGGAGATTGTTAGAAAGTTTCAACATAGTGTAATTGAACTTTGGACGCAACTCCAGGACTTTTGAGATGGATTAACACCGACCTTACATAGAAAATTGAGCAATGCAGCTGGAGGCCCGTTGATGAAAAAGACTCCAGAGGAGATAGTTACAATTCTTGATGAGTTATATGAATATGCAAATGAGTGGCCCTTTGAGAGTGCTGAAAGAACAAGATCAGTGGGTGTTCACCAAGTTGATGCTAACACATTTGTGCAGGTACAACTTGATGCTATGGCTAAAGAAATAAGGAAGCTAACCTTTGCTACAATACAAAATAAGCCGCATGCAACCTATGATATATGCGGAAGAGGACACACTACTCATGAGTGTCAAGCCTCAACTGAGGAAGTGAATGCTATGGGAAATTAAAACTTTCATGCAATGGGTCAACATCAGCTCAGCTTTTCATGGAGTTAACCTGGGGGTACCACAAATGCAAGGCAACAAAACAACGGCAGATTTCAGGGACAAGGAACTCCTGGTTTTATGAATCAGCCGAGGCAGCAGTTTCAGCCTCAACAGATTAATCAGCCTGGTCTAGAAGATCTCATGAAGGCCTTCTGTCACGCCCCAAACCCGGGGAGGTGTGGCTGGAACCCGGTGTCGTGCTGGCTCGAGCGAACCACTTTGTAACTCATAGTCATTCGAAAAAACTAGCACATATATAGGTCGAGTTAGATGAACTCATTTTTTCGTAACTATCATGGGCCCACACGGCCATGAATCATAATGTACAACTGTAAGTGGGCAAAACTGTATCAATAAACTATCGTTCTTAAAACATGAATACATATGGTCCGTCAAGGCCTCTGACATACTGTACAAACTGCACTTGTATCTACAAAGCCTCTAATATTATTTAACATCAAACAGGATAGGGCACCGGCTTACCCATACGTCTATAGCAAAACTCTGACACAATGACTCATAGACTCGGTGCACTCCGAATGAGGTGAAGTCTTACCGATCATTCATTGAATGCTAACCTTGTCTACTATGAGGGCTCGTCAAACTGATTATCTATACCTGCAGGCATGAATGCAGTGTCCCCAACAAAAAGGGGTCAGTACGAATAATGTACTGAGTATGTAAGGCAATATACTGAAAGCTGAAACTTAACTGATAATATAATAACTCAAAGTAAGTGGAAGTCAAAGATAATCTGGAGATATGCTTACCTACTGATACTGACTCATCTCTCTCAATATAGTAAGTAAAATAATTGCCTGGCCCTATAAGGCTCGACATATATATATATATATATATATATATATATATATAACTGCTTTGCCGTAGTAGGTTCGCTCATAGGCGATCGGTCATACTAGGCTCTGTATCTCGATCAATTGGGCGCTCATAGGCGCTCGGCCACAACAGGCTCGATATATATCTTACCATCTGATCTGAGGTTGCCCAATAGGGGCCTGCCTATCGATTATAGCTCCAGGGTAAGAAAAATAATATAATATTAGATATATAGATTCTCTTCTCTCTTGACTAGAAAAAAAAATACTCAAATGAATATGAAGTCCCGATAGAGAATATTGTAACTTGCGAGACTAGCAAAATATACGTAAATTCTGGAATATGAATTTTTCTTTTCCAATACACAGGAGTGATAAGCTCTCCGTTTAAAATTTTATACTAATTTTTTTTTCGCTTTTAAACCATTTTTTTCTTACTCTTAGTTACATCATAACAAACGTATTGATTACATTTATACCATTTAGAACAAGACAGCCCTTCATGATTATGTAATCTATATGAATACCACATATTTTTCATAGCCATTTCTAAACGATTATTTTATTTATTTAAAGAGCAATAAAATGAAGCCTTTTTGAAGATCCCAATTATTACATCTATTATATGTAGAAATAGAAAGTAAAAAGTGAGGCATATATTCTGTTCAACAATTAACGACGATAATCAAAGTGAATTGACAACTTGAGAAAATTTGTCCATTGTAGTTTTAACTGAAATTTTTCATGGAAAGACTTATACTTTGACTTTATGCCTCGTTATAAAAATTGTGTAATGATGAGATCATGTCAAAATAAAGAAAGGATTTAGCCTTAACATACTTGGAGTAGGGAAAAATTCGTATAATATTCTTGGGAAAGATTGTACCGTACTCATTTAGACCCGCAATATTTTACGTTGCTATGATTCTTAAAGATTCTCGTTGGAACCTTGTTGGAGAATTTGAGTGAAAGAGTTCTCGTTGTTGATGAAATGTTGAGAATCAGAAATTTGTTGAGAGTTCTATAAGATGGCAACGTTCTGCTTTTGTAAAACTTCCTAGCTAATCAATTCATTCCTAAGTTCTAATTGTAGGAGATGACTAAAATTCAGATTTTGTATTATTGATTGTAGGGATGGTATATCAAATGCAAGGAATGAAGTGTCCTTTATTTGTTAACTTAGTTGCCACCTAATCAAGAAAACTAAGGAGTCATTTGCTTTAAAATGTGGCTAGCTGCCACGTTTGGGAGAGGGTGTTACTCTTATTTCATAGTTCAATAATTAACTAGGTAATGTCCCGTTACCTGTTAATTAACCAATTACCCGTATAATTAAGATTTATCTCAAATTACCTGAAAATACTATTCATTTTTAATATACTTTATACGTCATACCATCATCATCATATGGTACCATATAAATTAAATAGATGTTGCGCCCCTTTTTTCTTCCTCGCGGAATATCGGGTTTATGACATTGGTTGGGAAAACTCTTTCCTTTTGGGAAAGGGGTTTGCATATTTTGAAGAGTCGCCACCTAACGATTTTAACGGTGCGTTAGGGCACCTAAGGGGTTCTATTATAACTACGTTGCTAACTAGAGATTTGGGTAAGGGATTAAAATTATCCTAGGGGGAAGGTGTTAGGCACCTCTCAAGATCCACAAGTATGGTTCCCGACCAAATGGTTTTATGAATTTGTACAACTAGCAAATAACAAGTACAGGCTCAAATAAAAGGAGATTTAAGTCTTAAGCATATAGATGTTTAGAAAACAGTAAAGAAGATTACGAGCTAGCGTATAAAGGTGTCATAGGTTCATAATAACATGGATAACATCAATGCAATACCCGGTAATCACTCCTCGAAGAGGGGCTACACGTGGTATTAGCGTACCAGTCATCATATCCATATTCTACCCTTCCCACCCCGTGAAGGTAATTAAAGCGTGTGTTGGTCACGGACTCTATTGCGTGTTATTACCCATCCCATCATATCAGTCCTGGAGGAGGCTAGGACTACTATCCTAAAAGGAAGTACTAGGTTGACCCCTAGGTTTAAAGGACAAGATTCTAAGCGACAAACAACGACAATTAGGACTTCAGATAAAGGGAAAACAAATAAGAGCAGATACAAGGCCCAAGCATTCCTCAACAGATTATGCACATGATTAGCACGACTCAAACACAAGTAAGTCCCTTATTAACTTCAGAACCTAAGGCATGATATCTAGGTGAGAATGCAATAGTGAAGCAGCTTTATTACTGATTTCAGAGGATGAATTTTATCAGCTTCTTACTGATTATAACCATTAATAGTCAAGCAACAGGTATGAAAGAGTATGTTTCCAATTTTAATATATTTAACACATAAGCATTGCCTAAGGCGTATGACAATACTCATTAATTACCCGATGATTAAAGAAATTATTACAAGTTAGCTTGCCTAAACATGTTGTACTTAGGTGTTGCAAAAAAATACAGAACTATTACCAGTTGTTTGAAAACATGCTCAAACTATTTTTTTAGGACCTTTTTCATGCAATCAGTAGTTAAACTAGGTGTTGAATGAGGTCCTAAGACATGATATGTAATATGCACATATATGGATGCAGAATTCCTAGGCAGGAGTTCTAAATGCATAAAGTCACAGTATTTGAAAATGCTATGCAGCAAGTATGAGCATGACTTGTTTATTAGTGCATTATTATCCTAAGCATGATTCATAGGTGTACCAACACATTACAACGATACTAGAACTGGTTTACATAAATAACGCGTTTATATTAACGTTTAATCCTAGAGCATGATTTCTATAAGATAAATGATAATACCATAATAGGGTGCTGAAACAGTAAACATGGACCTAAGGAACAGGATATCTAATGCATGATATGCTTGCATACAATCAGCCCTAAGCATGAATTTCTAGCGCACACGTAAGAAATGTAAACCTAGAAGCATGGTATCTACCCTTTAAAATGGATAACCTGTATAACTACCCTTCCATTTTCACTATCCATTCCCCAAATATAGTTTACAAATTATTACAGGCCGGGAATTATGAATTACATAACCAAAGAAGTTACTTCTATATGGAGCCTTCAATTAGGCCCAGATCTTCCAAACCTTAATTCCTTTGGTGTTTCATAGTCTTTCATAGTCCGGGTGTGTTAAACTTCCCTAAGGACCTCAGGGGATCTCGGGCAATGCTCACACCCAAACATAGCCAAAATAGAGTAAGTGCATTGTGGAATGGCCAGCCTTTGTGTGTCAAAGTTCAGAGGGAGCTCAAGGGTCCCAAGGAAATGCTCACACACAAGGGGCAGAACCTAGACTTCTAAGAGTATACGTGAGAGTGCTTTTTTTTTAAAGGGGTTTAAGTAAGAAAACAGTTTTGAGTATGTGAGTGCCGACATGTAGCAGGCAGACACACATATAGGCATACAATAAGAAACTCCTAAGGGTTCAGAGAATTAGGGGTACAGTAAAGTACTAGGTTAGATTAACACCCAAGCAACTAAGACCATGATTAAATATCCATAGATAATCATAGTCTAGGAAGAGGCGACAGAGAATCAGAAACCCTAATCAGTAATTATAGAGAATGAAATCACAAAACACATAGAGTATACACGCAAGCAAAGTAGTCATGCTAGAACATCATAAAATGAACTCAGATTTACATATTGAACCTAGAAATTTGGTGCTTTTTTATCAAGATGATTCATACAAGAAGAGAATGGATCGAATAATGCTTAAAAAAATAAAATCAATAAAATAATACTAAGAAACTAGAGGAAGAACTGTTTTAAAAAGAATCTTGAAACCCTAGTTTTGAGAAATGAAGAGTCGTTTCAGAAAACAAGAAGATCTTTGAGGAAAACATCATAATAAATCGTAACAAGCACAGATCTAGGATAGATCTGAAGGAATCGAAAGTTTCAAACCTTAGGGTTTCATAGAAAACCTCAGAGAAGATGAGAAAGACCTCGAACAGCACTGGCTCGAGCCTCAGGGTCATAAACCCTACTCGAAATCAAGCTTTGGAAGCATGAAGTAGACAGGAACAACATGGGTGTAAGTAGACAGGTTCTCTCCCTTTGAGGGCCTTAGGGATGACAACACCGGCATAAGAGACCCATAAGAAGCAGGGGTGATGGATGTTTCAAAGTTTCCGGCGAGGGGTGGTCGAAGAAGATGAAGAGAGCCATCGAAGCAGAAGAGATAGAAGTCTATAGAAGACACTAGAAAGAGAGAGATGAGAGTAGAGAGATGTGAGTCGGTGAGAATGAGAGGGGTTGGGGGGTCAGTTTGAATTAATTAAGGAAATAGGAATTCGGGCGGTTGATCTAATTTGATCAACGACTCAGATTGGTTTGGGGTTGGGTCGGGTATGGAATTGGGTTTGGACTGTGTATTTAATTGGGCTGAAGGGTTGGGTATTGGGTTATTTTAATCTGATGGGTTGGGTTTAAAAATAGGCTAGATTTTAAATAAAATGGGGCTATTATTGAATACCCAAAAAATGAAATAAATAATTACTAAAATAGCCAATAATTATGTAAAAATTAAATTAATTCCACATAGATGAAAATTAAGGTAATTAGCTAATATTAAAACACAAAAATTGACTGATTATCGAATTAAAATAGCATGAATGCGCAATTAGGCCATAGTTGCAAAATTTGTATAATTATAGTTAAACAACGCCTAATTGTTTAATTTGTGACATAATTAAAACCTAATATAATTAAATATGATTAAAATGAAACATTTATATGGGAAACATTTTGAAATTATTTATAATATATTTTATGAATAATTACTGAATACAGAAATACTAAATAAATAGAAAACTGAATTGATATAAAATACGAAAAATTTGGAAAAATACCACCCACAAAAAAAATGATTTTAAAAGTAATATGTATGTTTGAAAATAATTTTGAGGAAAAACTGGGTATCAACAGCGGCCCCTCTTTACCTGGGAAGGATGAAAGAGTTATCGGAAAAAGATATGATGGCCAATTTTGACCAAGCGAAATGGTTTTGAAGAATTTGGGTCGCACCCTGGTTTCTGAGCTGCCTACATATCCCTGGTTTTACAAGAATCAAGCCATATGTAGTTCAGGAGCCACCGGCGAAGTATACCGATGAAGCTTTACAAGGACAGACGCAAAGGGCAGGGTTGGGTGATCAAGCGGCTTTGTGATAGTTAGGAGAACTGGAACGGGACCGCTCCTGCCTGGATGGCTGTTGCTAGCCGGATTACCTGCAAATGAATAACAACCATATATCGTACGTAATATAAACATGATGCAAATTCCCGTTGGACTATGAATGTTGTCTTTGGATGGTTAAGGATGATGTCCTTAGACCATGATGTCGTGGGCCATGAATTGCTTGATTCAGGATTCGCAGGCCATGAAATGATGTTCTCGGGCCATGAAGATCGTGTCTCCTAACCATGATGCCTCTGAATAATGATATGCAAGATGATAAAAAGGGATCCTTAGGCCATGACATGGTGTTCTCGGGCCATGAAGATCGTGTCTCCTAACCATGATGCCTCTGAATAATGATATGCAAGATGATAAAAAGGGATCCTTAGGCCATGACATGGTGTTCTCGGGCCATGAAGATGGTGCCTCCGAACGATGACCCCTTTGGATAAGTTGGCGATATTTCATCCCACGAAGATGCAATAGGATGATGCTGACAAGATAGAGCTTAGTCTTGCAAATTAAAAAGGGCAGAGCTTAGCCCAAAAGGAAGAAAATGATAGAGACAGGGGTTGGTTTTGAAAAGTAAATGGGAGACACCGTTTAGTCTCGGAAGGCAGAAAGGTAGCTGATGCGAGGCTAAATTGCATAGTCTAACATGTGATATACCTTACATTTGAAGTGATTTAATGATAAAAATACACTTGTTAGGTGCTTAATGGAGTTTATTTCAAGTGTAGGTGAATTGGAGATGGAAACGGAGCTAAAGGGATGCAAATACGTCGAAAATACGCAAAAGGAGACACCCGGGCGATAGCCGGGCGTTTGCCCCCTAAAGCCGGGCACCCCCTGGCATTAGGGGGGCGTTTGCCCCATAAGTCCAGGCACCCCCAGGCGTTAGGGGGGCGTTAGGGCACAAACTCCAGGCCTGCCCTGGCCTTAAGGGGGCGTTTGGCCCCAAACGCCCGGTGTCCCAATTTCGGCCAGATTCGAGTTTTGACGAGTTTAAGTGTTTCCCCGTTGAAATAGGAGTCTCCTACATGGTTAGGGTTGGCCCAAAACATATAAATAGACCCCAAACAACACAACTTAAAGGACGGAAGAAAATACGGAAGGATTCAACAAGACAACACCATAGAAGTGACAAACATTGATTTCTACGTCTAGTATTTTTTACTTTGTATTTCAATTATTCAATTCCTTTTAGTTTTGGTTCTCAATAGACTGAGTAGCTAATTTCTTTAGTCTAGGGTTTTGGTAGAACCCGTTGGGGATGAATTCATTGTGA
>ML324539.1:0-31156 GCA_005239505.1 Nicotiana paniculata | reverse complement strand
GTCGTTTAGGTTAAATTAGGAAAGGGGAAATCCGGGCCGTTGATCAAAACTGATCAACGACCAAGATTAAATCCGCACTAGGCCGGGTAGATTTATAAATTGGGCTTGGAGTCTATTGGGTTGATTTAATAAGGTTTGGGGGCTGGTTTAATTAGGCTAGAATTGAAATAAAAGTGGCTCTTTGTTAAATACCCATCTTAAATTAATTAAAATAATTTGTAAAAATAGCTAATAATTATAAAAATGAATTTTTATGCATAGACAATAGTTTTAAGAAGTTTATTTAGTATTTACAATATAAATGATTAATTTCTGGTGAAAAATGGTACAAAATTATATGATTGGGCTATAATTGCAAAGTTATTGCATTATAGCCAAACGGTGCCAGTTTGGATAATTATGAAATAATTTGGGCTCAATAGGTCCATAAATATAAATAATAAATCAAGAAATATTTGGAAGTCATTTGTGATGCAATTTTGTTATTATTTATTGGAAATAAAGTACTGGACAAATTAATAAAAACGTAGAAAAAATATGGAAAAATACCAATTGATGCTAATGCATGATTTTGAGACATATATGCAATTTAAAAAATGTATTTTGGTAAAAATTGGGTATCAACGGCAACCCCTCTTTACCTGGAAAGGATGAAAGAGTTGTCGGTTAAAGATATGATAGCCAATTTTGACCGAGCGAAACGGTTTGAGAGATTTAGGTCGCACTCTTGGCTTCTGAGCTGCTACATATCCTTGGTTTTACAGAAATCAGGCTGTGTGTAGTTCTGAATTGATTGGTGAAATATATCGATGAATTCATCACAAGAACGGACACAATGTTTCGGGATAGGCGAAGGATTGGTTATGGTGAGAGGCCAGGTTTGAGATAACTGAAGAAACTTGAGCGAGATCGCTCCCGCTGGGATAGCAGTTGCTTGCCGGGTCACCTGCAAACGAAGATGCTACAAGCATATGTTGTGCAGAAATTACATGATGCAGGTTCCCTTTGGACTATGAAAGTCATCTTTACGATTAAGGATGACGCCCTTAGACCATGATGTCCCGATCCATGAATTGTTTAATGAGAGATTCGCAGGCCATGAAATGATGTTCTCGGGCTATGAAGATGGTGCCTCCGAACTATGATGCCTTTGAATAATGATATGCAAATTGAGAGAGATCCTCAGGCCATGACACAGTGTCTTCTGGCTATGAGGATGATGCCGTTAGACTATGACGCTTTTGGATAGGTTGGCGATATTTCAGCCCATGATATGCAATAATATAATGCTGACAAGATAGATCTTAGTTTTGTGAATTGAAGGGCGGAGCTTA
Organism: Nicotiana paniculata; assembly: GCA_005239505.1. NCBI lineage: Eukaryota > Viridiplantae > Streptophyta > Magnoliopsida > Solanales > Solanaceae > Nicotiana > Nicotiana paniculata. The sequence goes on along the minus strand of ML324539.1, from coordinate 29,822 downwards.
GCCCGAAAGAGAAGAGAAGTAGATAATTCTTGAGAGACAACGCTTAGTCTTGGTGAAAAAGTAAATTGGTGGAGGAGCATAGACTCATGCAGATAGGAAGGCAGAGATAGCCTTATGAAATGGAAGGCAGGGGATTAACCTTATAAAGATAGGAAGGCAGAAGATTAGCCTTATGCAAGGGAAGGTAGGGGATTAGCCTTATGCAGATAGGAACGTAGAAGATTAGCCTTATGAAATGAAAGGCAGAAGATTAGCCGTATGCAGATAGGAAGGCAGAGATAGCCTTATGCAAGGGAAGGCAGGGGATTAGCCTTATGCAGATAGGAAGGCAGAAGATTAGCCTTATGCAAGGGAAGGCAGAAGATTAGCCTTATGCAGATAGGAAGGCAGAAGATTAGCCTTATGCAAGTGAAGGCAGAAGATTATCCTTATGCAAATAGGAAGGCAGAAGATTAGCCTTATGCAAAGGAAGACAGAAGATAAGCCTTATGTAGATAGGAAGGCAGAAGATTAGCCTTACGCAGATAGGAAAGCAGAAGATTAGCCTTATGCAAGGGAAGACAGAAGATTAGCCTTATGCAGATAGGAAGGCAGATGATTAGCCTTATGCAACGGCAGGCAGAAAATTAGCCTTATGCAGATAGGAAGGTAGAAGATTAGCCTTATGCAAGGGAAGACAGAAGACTAGCCTTATGCAGATAGGAAGACAGAAGATTAGCCTTACGCAGATAGGAAGGCATGAGATTAGACTTATGCAAGGGAAGACAGAAGATTAGCCTTATGCAGATAGGAAGACAGAAGATTAGCCTTATGAAAATGGAGGTAGAGCTTAACCTCATGTAAATGTGGGACAGAGCTTAGTCCTGGCAAGATGAAGGCAGGGCTTGACCCTATGCAAAGGAACAAATAACGAATGCTAATAGGGTTTCTTAGCGGGTAATAGGTTGTGGTATTGCGATTGTTACGAGAACTGTGACTATGGAGCACGTTCGTTCTTTTGTGCTGATAGTAAACCTTGTATTTGCGACTGTGTTGAAGTTTGTGACTTCGAAACTTGTTTGTTCTTTATTCCTGCATCCAAAGGAAAATCGTGAGTTCTGTAGATGGGGAAGGTTGGTTCGTATCCCCTCTGGCTTTGCGTGCTTCATTCTTCTTGGTCTGATGATCCTGCTTATGTCATCGGGGTAGCGTTTGCTAAATAGAGCTATATTTTGAAAACGTGCATGATTTATAAAGACATAGTAAAATATATTTTGAGGAATTTAGATGAACCGACGACCGTGACATGGTTCAAGACATTGCAACCACTCATGCTACGGAATTTTGAGGGGTCCTCCTAAAAATTCTGCCCCTGTTAGATGGTTGATGATTCTAACCGTTGTTCATGTTGCGATCAGCTAAACTTGCTTCAGAATTTTGAGGGTCCTTCTCAAAATTCTGCCCAGTTTCCAATTGCGGGGGGAAATGAGATTTTTATTGAATTATGACCAAACCCATAGGGCTGCCTACGTATCCCCTCTTAAACGGGAATTAGGCCGGGCGCAGTTCAGTTTACATCCTTGGAGAAAAGTATAGAGAGTTACACATAATATCGTTTGACTGCATCTGAATTGATTGGCTTTGGCGAAACTTCTCCGTCCATCTCTGTAAGTATGAGAGCTCCTCCTGTCAATACTCGGTGAACCATATACGGAACTTGCCAGTTGGGAGAAAATTTCTCATTGGCTTCGTCTTGATGTGGAAAGATCTTCTTTAACACCAGCTGCCCCGGTGTGAACTGTCTTGGCTTGAATCTCTTGTTGAAGGCTCTAGACATTCTATTCTGATAAAGTTGACCATGGCATATTGCCTTCATCCTTTTCCCATCTATGAGGGCCAACTGCTCGTAGCGACCTTTTATCCATTTTGCGTCGCTGAGCTCAGCTTCTTGTATGATTCTTAAGGAAGTTATTTCCACTTCGGCAAGGATAACATATTCTGTACCATAAACCAGTAAATAAGGAGTTTCCCCAGTTGATGTGTGAACTGTGGTGCGGTATCCCAGTAAGGCGAATGATAACTTTTCATGCCACTGTTTGTGCTTTTCTATTATCTTTCTCAATATCTTTTCGATGTTCTTGTTGGCGGCTTCCACATCTCCATTCATCTGTGGTCTATAGGCTGTGGAATTCTTGTGCTTGATTTTGAAAGTCTCGCACATGGATTTCATCATATCACTGTTGAAATTGGAGCCGTTGTCAATGATGATTGACTCTGGAACCCTAAACTGAAAAATGATACTATCACGGACAAAGTCTTCCATGACTTTCTTAGTCATTACTTTGTATGATGCCGCTTCGACCCATTTGGTGAATTAATCAACAGCTACTAGGATGAACCTGTGTCCATTTGAGGCTATGGGCTCGATTGGTCCAATAACGTCCATTCCCCAAGTGACGAACGACCAAGGTGAGCTTGTTGCATTGAGCTTATTTGGGGGGTAACTTTATCATATTTGCATGTACCTGACATTGATAGCATTTCCGGACATATTGGATGCAGTCCGTTTCCATGGTCATCCATAACTAACCGTCTCTGAGTATTTTCTTTTCTAAGACAAAACCATTCATGTGTGGGCCACAGGTCCCAGCATGTATCTCTTCAAGTAGTCTAGAGACTTCCTTTGCGTAGACACATCTTAATATCCCAAGTCAGGAGTCCTCCTGTACAGGTTTCCCCCGCTGAGAAAGAAATTGTTGGACAATCTCCAGAGCGTGCGTTTTTGAGTGTGATTTGCAAACATGGGTACTTTCCTTTTGACAAGTATTCCCTGATGTCGTGGAACCATGGTCTCCCGTCTGCTTCTTCTTCAATGTGGGCACAGTATGCCGGTTGGCTATGGAACTTTACTGGAATAGGATCAATGAAGTTCGTATCTGGGTGCTGTATCATGGATGATAGAGTAGCCAATGCATCGACAACTCATTTTGAATTCTGGGGACATGCCGAAATTCTATCTTTTGTGAACCTTTTCCTCGATTCTTGCACATTGTGAAGATATGGAAATATCTTGGAATTCTTGGTATCCCATTCTCCTTGTACTTGGTGTATTAGTAGATCTGAGTCACCAATTACTAGCAACTCCTGAATATTCATGTCAATGGTCAAATTGAGCCCTAAGATGCAGGCCCCATATTCTGCCATATTGTTGGTGCAAGGAAATCTGAGTTTGGCAGATACCGGGTAATATTGACCTGTTTCCGATATCAGGACAACTCCAATGTCGACTCCTTTGAAATTGGCTGCTCCGTCGAAGAACATTCTCACATGTCGTAGGATTCTGCAATGTCTTCCCCTATGAATGACACTTCTTCTTCGGGAAAATACATTTTCAGGGGTTTGTATTCTCCTCCCACGGGATTCTCGGCAAGATGATCTGTCAATGCTTGACCCTTGACCGCTTTCTAAGTCACATAGACAATGTCGAACTCACTCTGCAGGATTTTCCATTTGGCCAGTTTGCCAGTGGGCTTGGGCTTCTAAAAGATATATTTCAAGGGATCCATCCTTGATATGAGATACGTTGTGTAGGCACAGAAGTAATGCCTCATCTTCTGGGCCACCTAGGTTAGAGCACAACAGGTACGCTCCAGTAGAGAATACCGTGCCTCATGTGGAGTGAACTTCTTACTCAGATAATAAATAGCTTGTTCCATTCTTCCTGTCTCGTCGTGCTGCCCCAGAACGCAGCCAAAAGCTCCATCTAATACTGCAAGGTAGAGTATCAAGGGCCTACCTGGCTCTGGCGGGACCAAGACTGGTGATGTTGACAAGTATTCCTTGATTCTTTCGAAAGCTTTTTGACAATCCTCGGTCCATTTAGTTTTAACATCCCTCTTTAACATCTTGAAGATCGGTTCACATATGACCTCGGTCCATAGCAGTTGCTTGCTGGGTCACCTGCAAACGAAGATGCTACAAGCATATATTGTGTAGAAAATTAAACATGATGCAGGTTCCCTTTGGACTATAAAAGTCATCTTCGGATGGTTAGGGATGATGTCCTTAGACCATGATGTCCGGGCCATGAATTGTTTGATGAGAGATTCGCAGGCCATGAAATGATGTTCTCGGGCTATGAATATGCTGCCTCCGAACTATGATGCCTTTGAATAATGATATGAAAATTGGGAGAGATCCTCATGCCATGACATGGTGTCTTTCGGCTATGAGGATGATACCGTTAGACTATGACGCCTTTGGACAGGTTGGCGATATTTCAGCCCATGATATGCAATAATATAATGCTGACAAGACAAAGCTTAGTCTTGCGAATTGGAGAGCGAAGCTTAGCCCGAAAGAGAAGCGAAATAGATAATGCTTGAGAGACAGCGCTTAGTCTCGGTGAAAAAGTAAATTAGAGGAGAAGCTTAGCCTCAAGCAGATAGGAAGGTAGAGATAGCCTTATGCAAGGGAAGGCAGGGGATTATCCTTATGCAGATAGGAAGGCAGAAGATTAGCCTTATGCAAGGCAAGGGAAGGGATTAACCTTATGCATATGGGAAGGCAGAAGATTAGACTTATGCAAGGGAAGGCACAAGATTAGCCTTATGCAAATAGGAAGGCAGAGATAGCCTTATGCAAGGGAAGGCAGGGGATTAACCTTATGCAAGGGAAGGCAGAAGATAGCCTTATGCAAGGGAAGGCAGAAGATAGCCTTATGCAAGAGTAGTGTAAACACAACACTGACTACTAGCAGTCTAAGACTAAATCCTATCAGCCTAGCCTCACACTAGTAGACTAAGTATACTCAACTACCTCCTAATCTACAACCTTAATACTCGACTTCCACAGCTTCCTATTGAGTGCTATGTCCTCGGAGATCTTAAGCCTCGCTATATCCCGCCTGATCACCTCTCCCCAATACTTCTTAGGCCGCACTCTACCTCTCCTCGTACCCACTAATGCCAACCGCTCACACCTCCTTACTGAGGCATCCAAGCTCCTCCTCTGTATGTTCTCGAACCATCTGAGCTCGCTTCCTGCATCTTGACATCAATAGAAGCCATGCACCCACCTTCTCCCGAATATCTTTATTCCTAATCTTATCCATCTCAGTGTGCTCGCACATCCACCTCATCATTCTTATTTCTGCTACTTTCATCTTATGGATATGTAAGTTCTTACTGGCCAACACTCATCCCCATACAACATGATCAATCTAAGCACCGCTCTATAAAACTTACCTTTGAGCAGCGGCGACTCTTTCTTGTCACACAAGACTCTAGATGCTAACCTCCATTTCATCAACCTCACCTCTATACGGTGTGTGACATCCTCCTCGATCTCCCCATCCCCATAGATAACCGACCCAAGGTACTTGAAACTGCCTCTCTCGGAGATGACCTGCGATCCAAGCCTCACGTCCATGCCCGCTTCCTCGGCTCGGCACTGAACTTGCACTGAAGATATTCCGTCTTCGTCCTGCTCAACTTGAAACTTTAGACTCAAGGGCCTGTCTCTAACCCTCCAACCTCTCGCTAATTCCACTCGGTATCTCATCAATAAGAACAATGTCATCAGCAAATAACATACACCATGGCACCTCTCCTTGAACATGGTGTGTCAGTGTGTCCATGACCAGAGCAAATAAGAATGGGTTGAGCGCAGATCGTTGGTATAACCCCATTACAACTAAAAAATGCTCAGATGCGCCTCCCACTTTCCTAACCTGAGTCTTAGCTCCATCATACATGTCCTTAATTGCCCTAATGTAACCAAACAACACACATTTTGCCTCTAGGCATCTCCAAAGAACCTCTTAGGAACCTTGTCATACGCTTTTTCCAGATTAATAAACACCATGTGCAAATCCTTCTTCCTATCCCTGTACTGTTCCACCAACCTCCTAATAAGGTGGATGATTTTCGTAGTAGAATGACCCGGCATGAGCCCGAACTGGTTGTCTGATACAAACACCGTCCTCCTCACCATCGCTTCTACAACCCTCTCCCGAACTTTCATGGTATGACTCAATAATTTGATACCCCTATAGTTGTTGTCACTCTAGATGTCACCTTCATTCTTGTACAACAGAACCACTGTACTCCACCTCCATTGTCACGACCGGAATTTCCCATCGTCGGGACCGTGATGACGCCTAACATTGAACCCGCTAGGCAAGCTAACATTAATATTTATTTACCTTATTCATTTATTTTTAACAAATAACAAGTGATGTACAAATCAACGGAAATAAAAGTGCGAGAGAAAACAAAGCCTACAACTAAATTAAAAGCCATTACGAAAATCATAATACTAAACGCAGAATTTGGTGTCACAACTTCACAGACTGTCTATGAATACTACATATAAAGGTCTGAACAAAATAAATGCATTTGTCTCAAAATAAAGAAGAACATAGTGGAAATAAAGTAGGAGGGGACGCCAAGGCCTGCGGACGCCTGCAGGACTACCTCGGAATCTCCAAAAGGACTGAAAGCAGCCTTCTCACTCTAAGGTCCATAGGTCCTGTACCGGGATCTGCACAAGAGTGCAGAGTGTAGCATTAGTACAATCGACCCCATGTACTGAGTAAGTGTCGAGCCTAGCCTCGGCGAAGCAGTGACGAGGCTAGAACACGATAACCAACTAAACCTGTGCAATTTCATCATATACGGAGAAAATAATAACAACAAGAATTAAGTAGCTAAATACAAAGAAAGGGGCACATACTAAGGGAAGGAAATGTTAAATAATATAAATAATAAGTAAAGCAACAAATTAGATATCAATTTAAACAACAGAAATAACAACACAAAAACAAGTGCACGACATCACCCTTCGTGATTTTACTCTCATCCTCACCAAATAATAAATAGAATGTACGGCATCACCCTTCGTGCTTTTACTCTCATCCTCACCAAATAATAAATAGAATGCACCGCATCACCCTTCGTGCTTTTACTCTCATCCTCACCAAATAATAAATAGAATGCACGGCATCACCCTTCATGCTTTAACTCTCATCCTCACAAAATAATAAATAGAATGCACGACATCACCCTTTGTGTTCTTACTCTCATCCTCACCAAATAATAAATAGAATGCACGGCATCACCCTTCGTGCTTTTACTCTCATCCTCACCAAATAATAAATAAAATGCACGGCATCACTCTTCGTGCTTTACACTTTTCCTCACCCAAACAAATCAATAACAACAATCCGGCAAGGAAATCAACAATACAAACAACAATAGTAAAGCCATAACGTCCCGGCAAGGGAGTCAACAGTAGAATCATTATCATCCCGGCAAGGGAAACAACTATAACCAATCTCACTTAGTTACTCAATTTCAGGTAGTAATTCTCAACTCGAGCCAATACTCAAAAATGGTAAATACCAAAGAAACACCACCAACATACATAATTGTCAAATTAAACTCAAGTAATGCTTATTGAAAAATCACATAAATCATAATATTCGACTCACGGCATGTATGACACCAACATATAGATACTCGTGACCACATCTATACGTTGCAAATTATACTAACACGTAGAAAATAAGACACAATACCTATTCCCTCAAGCTAAGATTAAGCCAAAAACTTACCTCGAATTCCAAGACCAAACTCAAGCCTCAATTACCGCTTTCCCTTTAGAATTCGCCTCCAATTCGATTGTATCTATACACAATTAGCTTAAAAATATCAATAAACACTAAATAATTCAACCCCAATGCTTAATTATGAGTTTTCTATCATTCTTCCCAAAAAGTCAAAAATCGACCCCGGGCCCACTTGGTCAAAGCACGAGGTTCGGACCAAAACCCGATCACCCATTCACCCACGAGCCCGAATATGTAGTTAGTTTCGGAATCCGACCCCAAATCAAGGTCTAAATTCCCAAATTTGTAAAATCCCTAATTCTCCTAAAATCCCTAATTTCTACCCTTAAAGAACAAGATTTAGGCCTAGAAATCTAATGGGTGTTGATCGCGCCCAACTATGCCTTATAAAAAGGACTAAGCGGTCGTTGCAAATATAATCCGGTTATTTAGTCCAAAGTTGAATCCCATAGGGAATTAACCTATCAATTACTTTTACCAAACTCACTGAATTCTCCGTAATCAACTTCCTAGATGTTTTGAATAACAATTGGTGATATTTTTATTAACTATGACTGAATAAGATTAATCAAACTAAGAGCTAACTAAGACTGAGTTGTAAACAAATAAGAGAAGGGTCTAAGGTTGTGATTTCCCCTGTTGATGGACTCCCTTCCTGTTATGTGTCATATAGATTTTCCTAATCTTCTCTATCGATCCTGAGCACTCTTACTGCCGTAACTCTCTCCCGAGTAATTACGACAATTTACTAGACTCACTCTCCCGGGTTACGCTAGCTGGCTTTTATTACAGATCACTTAGATCGCACCCAAGATTTCGTTATCCCTAATCCCACCTTTAAACCCTCGGTTATTAATTCCTCATATACTTTGGGAGTGGTGATGTTCAACAACTACCTAAATATGCACTCTCTCCCGAGTAATACATACTAAATAGGCACAGCTAATTGAGGCCCCTTCAATTAACTACAACAAGAACGTAGTTGAACAAATATAGATTAAACTGTGCAAACTATATTAACACAACAAGAAGTTCATCCTTCAATAGGTTCCATCAAAACCCTAGACTAAATAAATTAGCTACTCATAATTGTGTTCATAATAACAACAGCAAAATTGATCATGAATGATAAAAACAAATGGAAGAAAGGTAGAACTCGATGCCGAATTATCCTCCTTGCCTCTTGCCTCTCCTTTCCTTGAACAACCTAATAAAACCTTGATATCCTCTCTTTTGGTCGAGCTGGACCTTTTATAGGTTAAGTGGAATTTCCCCCAAACTTCCAAGTTTACCCTCGAAATTACTGCGTACCTGGACGGACTAGCACGGCCGCGCTAGTGGCCGTGCTAAATGCCATATACACTGTCCCGTTTCTTCTGGACTAGCGCGGCCGCACTAATGACTGCCCTGTTTCTCTTGCTCTAGCGTGGAGACGCTAAGGCCACGCTTGGCCCACGCTAGAGCGGTTAGCTCTTTTTTCTCTTTTTCTTTTCCTTCTTTCACACGTACTCAACTCCGAGGGGCTTTCCTTGCTTTAATTTGGCTCCAAACACTATCCTATGTCCTCATAAGCATGACTTGCTCCTGCAAAACATAAAATCCATAATTAAATCCATTTTATCGTCATTTAAGCTTCCTAGAACAGTGAAGCATAGTAAAGTTAGGGAATAAATAGTCACTAAACTACATGAATCTAGCCTACGATCAACACCCCACACTTAAATCATTGATAGTCCTCGAGCAATCCACTATACTCTATAAATGTTCCTTCACTAAGCATTTCCCTAACGTGTCACACCCAAAACATATTACCAAAGTTGCGTCTAGTAGTGTACCATCTTTGCCTCAAGAGTTGACTCTCACGTGCCGTGAAATATTCATACTTAATCAATTTACTCTATACAGAGGTCAAGACTTACCTTTCCTTCATGAATCAAGTGCCCTCACATCACACAAGAGAGTAGTTCCACAAGTAATAACATTAAGAACAATTAGGAACTCAGATAGACAAAATTCACTCACTCTTAGAAAGACATTCATATGCCACAAAAATGCACCATAGGCTTTCCCGTAGTGTACTATTCTACTAATCGAGCCTATTTAGTCTAAGATCAATTAGGATTTCATTTGGTTGTAATGTAGGCTAAGGGACGGGTAGGATATATTTGGATATAGTGACTAACCTCCCTAAGAACTTTTAATATAATTACTTTCGCATTTAGAACCAAATTATGTCGGACCAGACATTCCACCACACTTCTATTTGTAACACCCCCAAACTCCTTTAGGTGCAGTTTGTATCAAGTCACCACTTATCAAGGACTACATTTACTTATTTTCTTTTCTCACCATTTTTTTTTCAAGTGGCGCTTATTCATTCATTTTTCAAAACACTGCACCTTTTTCCCTATTCCATTGGTTCCAATCAAAAACCAAACTAACCACCCCACACTTTAACTTTTACATACTTCATTACAATTCAAGTGCTCATGGGAGGTAAAGGGATTCAAACAGATGGGCCGTTCAAACAATTGGATAAGGTTTGTAATGTGGTTGCCAAAGAAACATGCTCATAGGCTCAACGGGGTTAACTACGATAGATCATATTTAGGTGGGTATACTTTATGTATCTGGCTTAACAAAGAATGCCTATATCACTTCTAAGACTGAATAAAGCTACTATTTCGCTTTGAACACACACAGGGAAAGTTCTAGGCATCAAATGCATAACATAGAATACAATACAAGTCACACACACTTGGCACATGACTCACTCCAGATTGGCTTATCAAAACACTCTCGTCTAATTACTCAAGACAATTACAAACATACTGTCACGACCCAATTTTGGAGCCATGATGGCGCCTGTCGTGGGACCAGGCCAGCCACCTATCTAAACTAATCTAGAGCCACTCATCAAAGAAATACCATTTTTAACAAGTCTAAAATCAATACTAATAGTAAGTTTAAATTTGAAAATAAATTTATAAGAATCAGGAACCCATAATCCTACAAAAACCCGGATCTGGTGTCACACAGTCATAAGCTGCTAATACATAATAAAACCCGAAAAGAAATGACTAACATAGTCTGAAAATAAATACGACAGGTAGAAAAGAAAGAGATTACGAGATCACGGTCGCCAGCTGCTACCTCGTCAACTCTGATGAAACTTCTGCTACTCACTGACCAGAGCTGAATCCCGATGTACCTGGATCTGCACACAAGGAGCAGGGGGTAACGTAAGTACACCAAATCAGTAGGTAACGAAACCAAACTACGGGCTGAGAGGTAGTGACAGACTAAACCTCTGATAATTCGAACAACAATATATAACTTGGACATGACAGTAATATATCCGAAAATAAACAATATGCATCAATTTATGTCTGTGGCCCTGCATATCAGCATGAATTCATATCAAATCAAGAATGATGTGTACTCAGTAAACAAACCCTCAGAAGGTAGTCCACTCAGTACTAGAATACGGCCTTCCGTCCCAGGGAAAATCCATCTCGGATATTACCTAAACACAAGTGACACAGTCACCTAGTACTGAGGAAAAAGGCCGATCCAGCCCCACGGAGAAGATCCATCTCCGGAACATAAGCCCCACGGAGAAGGTCCATCTCCGGAACATAATACTCGGACAAGATCCATGTCCAGGGAAGATAAATCCCTCAATATCTGTGCGCTCACTAGGGGTGTAAGGACTCCATAGGGGCTCCTATAATCCCAAGCGCTATATCAAGCCAACGAAGGCATGATTCCAGGGTCGCTGCGGTGTGCAGTCCGGCCTTATAACTGACTCAAAACCAGGCTTCAAGCCTCACTCAGTCAGTACCTTCCAGTCTCACTCACAATGCTCTAACATATGAAAATCAGCCCAAACCAATAATATAGAATAAAATAGCAACTTACGAGACTGAGGCATGAAACATATACTATAACAGGACCGAGTACATGAAAACAATAATCATAAATAGAGACAACAATAATCGACCATTCCGGTATGAACATATTGGCGTGAAGCCGTAACATTTATACTTAGCATGATTTCTATTGCGTTCAAGGTAAATGCCACCTTCACAGTACAAATATCAACCTGAGATAACCATTAGACATTGCCATGGGATGAGCCAGGCTACAAATATTTGGTGGNGTTTGGAAGCGTTACTTACCTCAAAACCGGCTAATATACTACTCCGCAGTGCCCTTGCCTCTAAATTCGGCCTTCGAGTGCTCCAAATCTACCAACAATCAGAAGTATATCATCATAATATGCTAAGGAACTAATCCCAATCGAAATTTATCAAAATACTCAAAAATCCAGAATTTGGTCAAACCCATTCCCTAGGCCCACGTCTCGAAACTCGATAAAATTTACACCACAGGAAACCTCGTCCTCCCAGGAGTATATACATATCAAGAACACTGAATTCGGAGTCCCAATGACCCCTCAAATCCCCATTTTAAAGCCTCTTAATCCCAAGCCCTAATTACCCAATTTACATTGATTTTCCCCTAATTTTCCACCTTAAAATCCGACCTTTAATCACATAAAAACGAGTTTAGAGTCCAAAAACCTTACCTTAATGAAGAAATATCGAATCCCCTCTTCAAAAACCCTTCAAAAGCTTCAAACCCGGATGAAATATTGAGAAAGATGGCTAAAATTCGCGAAGGCACACTTTTATACTTTCTGCCCAGTGGGTCCGCACCTGCGACCACTTACACGCACCTGCGGATCCCAGGTGCGCACCTGCGGAAAATCCCAAGGACCTCAACTTCCGCACCTGCGATCGACCTCCCGCACATGCGGCCTCGCAGGTGCGACAATTACCTCGCACCTGCGGAAACTCCTTACTCAGCCAAATTTCCGCACCTGCGGAGCCATGTCCGCTCCTGCGGGACCGCACCAACGGCTCCCCCTTCCGCAGGTGCGAAAACACCAGTAAGAACAACACAATAATGGCAAAAACCATTCCAACTCCCCGTTAACCACCCGAAACCATCCCGAGCCCCTCGGGACCCCAACCAAACATACCAACGCATCATATATGATCATTCAAACTTAGTCGAGACTTCGAAACATCATCCACAACATCAAAACTCCAAAAACACATCAAATTCAAGCCTATGAACTTAGAATTTTCTAAATTCCACCAACGATGCTGAAACTACCCAAAACAACTCCGATTGACCTGAAATTTTGCAGACATATCCAAAATGACATTACGAACCTGTTCCAACTTTCGGACGTCCATTCCGACCCCGATAGCCTATTTTCCAATACCAACCTGAAATCTCTGAAAACTAACTTTCGCCAATTCAAGCCTAATTCTACACCGGACATCACAAAAATATTCCGAACACACTCCTAAGTCCCAAATCACCTAACGAAGCTATCCGATCCATAAAATCCGCATTCTGAGGTCGTTTCCCAATAAGTTAACTCCGGGTTGACTTTTCCAACTCAAAGGCTACTTTTAGAGACTAAGTGTCTCAATTCCTCCTATAACCACTCCGAACCCGGACTAACCAACTCTAACACATCATGAACAGTCTAAATAAGCTACAACAAGGTATAAACAATGAAAATAATTCCTGTTCCACGTAATGACCGACCGGGTCATTACATTCTTTCCCTCTTAAACAAACGTTCGTCCTCGAACGGGTGTAGAAACATACCTGGAGTCTCAAACAAGTGAGGATATGTGCTCCGCATCTCACGCTCGATCTCCTAAGTAGCCTCCTCCACTGGTTGTCCTCTCCACTGCACCTTCACCGAAGCTATCTCCTTTGACCTCTACTTCTGACCTCGCGAGCCAAAATATCCACTGGCTCCACCTCATAAGACATATCATCCTCGAGCTGAATTGTGCTGAAGTCAAAAGCATGAGACGAGTCACCAACATATTTCTGAAGCATCGACACATGGAATACCGGATGAACACTAGACAAGCTGGGTGGAAAGGCAAGTCTATAAGCCACCTCTCCAACCTTCTGAAGCACCCCAAAAGGACCAATGAACCGGGGACTAAGCTTGCCCCTCTTCCCAAACCTCAAAACACCCTTCATGGGGAACGCCTTCATTACAACCTTATCACCCTCCATGAAAGACACATCCTGAACCTTCCGGTCTGCATAGCTCTTCTGCCTAGACTGAGCTGTGCGAAGTCGTTCCTGAATCAACTTCACCCTTACCAACGCATCCTGAACCAAATCTGGGCCTAATAGCCTAGCCTCGCCGGGCTCGAACCAACCAACCAGAGATCTACATCTCCTACCATATAAAGCCTCATACGGCGCCATCTGAATACTAGACTGGTAACTATTGTTATATGTAAACTCTGCTAGAGGCAGAAACTGCTCCCACGAGCCACCAAAATCAATCACACAGGCACGCAACATGTCCTCCAAGATCTGAATAGTTCGCTCTGACTGCCCGTCAGTCTGAGGATGAAATGTCGTGCTCAACTCTACCTATGTACCCATACCTCTCTGCGAGGCCCTCCAAAACTGAGATGTGAACTGAGTACCCCTGTCAGAAATGATAGAAACTGGGACTATGCAATCGGACAATCTCCCTGATATAAATACCAGCTAGCCTCTCCGAAGTATAAGTAGTACTGACAGGAATGAAGTGCGCCGACTTGGTCAGTCGATCCACAATGACCCAAATAGAATCAAATCCCTTTGGAGTCCGTGGAAGCCCAACTACAAAGTCCATGGTGATCCACTCCCACTTCCACTCCGGAATAACCATCTCCGGAAGCAATCCACCTGGTGTCTGATGCTCATACTTGACCTGCTGGCAGTTGAGACACCGTGCTACATACTCAAAAATATCCCTCTTTATCCGCCTCCACCAATACTGCTGTCTCAAATCTTGATACATCTTCGCGACACCCGGATGAATGGAATACCGCGAGCTATGGGCCTCTTCTAGTATCATTTCTCGAAGGCCATCTACATCGGGCACAAAAATACGGACCTGCATCCTCATAACCCCGTGATCACCAATAGTCACATCCCTGGCATCACCTCGACAAACCCTGTCCTGAAGAACCAACAAGTTCCGGTCATCACACTAGCGTGCTCTAATATGATCATAGAGAGAAGACCGGGAAGCCATGCTAGCTACTACCTGTGGAGGCTCTGACAAATCCAATCTCACAAGCTGCCCTGCTAGGGCCTGAACATCATGTGGTAAGGGTCGCTCTGCTGCTGAAAGATAGGCCAAACTCTCAAACTCCCTGCTCGGCGGCTCAGGGCATCGGCCACTACATTGGCCTTCCCCGGATGATATAGGATGGTGAGGTCATAATCCTTAAGAAGATCCAACCATCTTATTTGACGAAGATTCAAATCCTTCTACTTCAACAGATACTGCAAGCTACGATGGTCAGTAAAAATCTCACACTATACCCCATACAAATAATGATGCCAAATATTCAAAGCATGAACAATGGAAACTAGCTCAAGATCGTGCACTGGATAATTCTTCTCGTGCACCTTCAACTGTCTGGACGCGTAGGCAATCAACCTACTGTCCTGCATCAAAACTGCTCCCAATCCAACTCTAGAAGCATCACAATATACTGTGTAATATACCGAACCCGTAGGCAATACCAATACCGGAGCTGTAGTCAATGCTGATTTGAGCTTCTGAAAGCTCTCCTCGCACTCATCGGACCATATGAATGGAGCGCCCTTCTAGGTCAATCCGTTCAAAGGTGAAGCAATAGAAGAAAATCCCTCCACAAAGCGACGGTAATAACCCGCCAAACCCAGGAAACTCCTAATCTCCGTAGCTGAGGACGGTCTGGGCCAACTCTGCACTGCCTCTATCTTCTTTGGGTCCACCTAAATACCCTCACTAGACACCACGTGACCCAAGAAAGCTACCAAACCAAGCCAAAACTCAAATTTGGAGAACTTTGCATAAAGCTTCTCCTCCCTCAATCTATGCAACACAACCCTCAAATGCTGAGCGTGCTCCTCCTAGCTACGAAAGTAAACCAGGATGTCATCAATGAACACAATAACGAATGAATCAAGGTAAGGCTCAAACACGTTGTTCATCAAATGCATGAACGCGGCTAGGGCATTGGTTTGTCCAAAAGACATAACCAGAAACTCATAGTGGCCATATCTGGTCTTGAAAGCAGTCTTCGGAATATCAGAATCCCGAATCTTCAGTTGATGGTACCCAGACCTCAAGTCGATCTAGGATAACACCCTAGCTCCCTAAAGCTGATCAAACAAGTCATCAACACGGGGCAAAGGATACCGGTTCTTCACCGTAACCTTGTTCAAATGCTTATAGTCAATGCACATATGCATGGAACCATCCTTCTTCTTCACGAACAACACGGGCGCACCCCAAGGCGACACACTAGGCCGAATGAACCCCTTATCTATGAGTTCCTGAAGTTGTTCCTTCAATTCCTTCAACTCTAATGGGGCCACGCGGTAAGGGGGAATAGAGATAGGCTGGGTATCTGGCAATAAGTCAATACCAAAATCAATGTCACTGTCAGGTGGCATGCCTGGCAGGTCTGCTGGGAAAACATTCGGGAACTCACAGACCACAGGAACAGAATCAATGGAAGGAGTCTCACTACTAACTTCCCGCACAAAGGCCAAATAAGACTCACACCCCTTCCCAATCATACGCTGAGCCTTCAGAAAGGAAATCACCCTGCTAGGCACATACTCCACCGAACCTCTCCATAAATCCTCGGCAATCCAGGCATAGCGAAGGTCACAGTCTTGGAATGATAGTGAAGAACCGTATGGCATGGAGATAGCCAATCCATGCCCAAAATCACATCGAAGTCAACCATGCTAAGCAATAATAGATCTGCCCGGGTCTCCCGAGCCCCAATAGATATATTACAAGACTGGCACACCCGGTCTACCACAATAGTATCCCCCACCGGAGTCGACACATGAACATCTGAAATCAAAGACTCACGGGGCGTATTTAAGAAATGTGCAAAGTATGAAGAAATATATGAATGCGTAGAACCAGGATCAAATAACACCGCAGCATCCTAGTGAGAGACTGAGATAATACCTGCAATCACTGCATCTAAAGCTATGGCATATGGTCTACCCGAAAGTGCATAGAAACGGGCCTGTCCTCCACCTGACCGACCTCCCCCTCTGGAGCGGCCTATGACTGACTGACCTCCACCCCTGGCTGCCTGAGCGGGTGGTGTAGAAACTGATGCTGAAGCTGGAGGTTGGCTCCTGTGGTGAAATGAACTACCAAAAAGGCGGGGACAATACCTCTTGATGTGACCCGGATCCCCACACTCGAAGCAACCCCTCTCAGCAAATGACGGTGGTGACTGAAGGGAACCCCTGGAACTAGAGTAGCTGCCAGAAGAACCATGTGCAGAGGAACCCTGAACTGATGGTGGCCGGGATGAGCTCTAGGATGGAAGTGCACTAAATGAGGAATGGCCCACATGAGAACTATGGGGACCGTGTCTTGATGAAGCACCATTGTAAACTAGGCGAGCTGGCTGAGGAGGCCTGAATGGTCTGCTTCTGCTGTGCTGAGACTGACCTCCTGAGTGAACACCACTAGAACTACCAGAATCTCGAGGCCTCTTGGCCTCTCTATCAACACGCTCCTGGCGACGCACTGAATCAATCTCCCTGGCTATGTCAACTACCTCCTCAAAATAAGCACCGGATACCTTTTCCCTGGTCAGAAAAATCCGTAGCTGATAAGTGAGACCATCAACAAATCTTCGAATCCTCTCTCTGTCTGTGGGAACTAGCCATATGGCATGACGGGCTAACTCAAAGAACCTCATCTCATACTACGTCAAGGTCATATCTCCCTGACACAACTGCTCAAACTCTCTGCACAGCTCCTCTCTACGAGACTATGGTATATACTTCTCCAGAAAGAGAATGGAGAACTGGTGCCATGTAAGGGGCGCTGCATCAGCGGGTCTACGCCTCTCATAGGCCTTCCACCAAGCAAGTGCAGCTCCCTAAAACTGGAATGTAGTAAATGGAACCCTACTGGCCTCTAATATCCCTGCTGCACGTAGTATCCTCTAACACTTGTCCAAGAAGGCCTGGGCATCCTCGCCCTCTGTACCACTAAAAGTCGGAGGCTGGAGTCTGCTGAACCTCTCTAACCTATGCTGCTCATCATCAGCTAAAGTTGGCACCACATAATCCTATACCGGAGCAATCTGCTGCACTGGGGCTGCCCCAAGTGTCTGAAGTCCTTGGGTGACCTGCTCAGGTGTCCGGGAAGTTGGAGTTTGGATGCCTCCCCCGGCCTGAGAAGTAGTAGCAGTAGTGGAAATAGCGACAGTCTGTGCCAAGCTGGTGCACACCGTCAAAATCAGGGCTAGGGTCTCCTGAAGACCCAGAATCACAATGGGCACTGCTAGTGCCTGAGTCTGCCCCGCTGGAATCTCAGCTGCGGGGACCTGATCTTGGGCAATAAGAGGGTCTACAGGTGTTGCCCCGGCTGCTGTGCGGGCTGCACCCCTCCCTCTGCCACGGCCTCGACCACGGCCTCGACCTCGGGCTGATCCTGCTGGTGTCTGGTCACCACTATCGGTAGCACGATTCCTCACCATCTGTGAGAGAATGAAAACAACAGAAGTTTAGTTTCAGAGTTCAATAGAGTCGCACAACAGAACTCAAAGATGCGGGATTTTTCCTAAGGGTTCTGTAGCCTCTCGAAGATAAGTAGAGACGTCTCCGTACAGATCCACATGACTCTTGTAAACCTGCTCATGACTGGTGAGACCCATTTAACCTAGAGCTCTGATACCAACTTGTTATGACCCAATTTCGGAGCCGTGATGGCGCCTGTCGTGGGACCAGGCCAGCCACCTATCTAAACTAATCTAGTGCCACTCATCAGAGAAATGCCATTTTTAACAAGTCTGAAATAAATAATAATAATAGTAAGTTTAAATTTGAAAACAGATTTATAAGAATCAGGAACCCATAATCCTACAAAAACCCGGATCCAGTGTCACACAGTCATGAGCTGCTAATACATAACATAGTCTGAAAATAAATACGACAGGTAGAAAAGAAAGATATGACGAGATCACGGTCGCCATCTGCTACCTCATCAACTCTGATGAAACTTCTGCTACTCACTGACCAGAGCTGGACCCCGATGTACCTGGATCTGCACACAAGGTGCAGGGGGTAACGTGAGTACACCAACTCAGTAGTAACGAAACCAAACTACGGGCTGAGAGGTAGTGACAGACTAAACCTCCTATAATTCGAACAACAGTATATAACTTGGACATGACAGTAATATATCAGAAAATAAACAATATGCATCAATTTATGTCTGTAGCCCTGCATATCAGCATGAATTCATATGAAATCAAGAATGATGTGTACTCAGTAAACAAACCCTCAGAAGGTAGTGCACTCAGTACTAGAACACGGCCTTTCGGCCCAGGGAAAATCCATCCCGGATATTACCTAAACACGAGTGACACAGTCACCTAATACTGAGGAAAAGGCCGATCCAGCCGCACAGAAGATATCCATCTTCGGAACATAAGCCCCACGGAGAAGGTCCATCTCTGGAACATAATACTCGGACAAGATCCATGTCCAGGGAAGATCCATCCCTCAATATTCGTTCGCTCACTGGGGGTGTAAAGACTCCGGAGGAGTTGCTATAAGCCCAAACGCTATATCAAGCCAATGAAGGCATGATTCCAGGGTCGCTGCGGTGTGCAGTTCGACCTCATAACTTTCTCAAAACTAGGTTTCAAGCCTCACTCAGTCAGTACCTTCCAGTCTTACTCACAATGCTCTAACATATGAAAATCAGCCTAAACCAATGATAATATAGAATAAACTAGCAACTTACGAGACTGAGGCATGAAATATATACTATAACAGGACTGAGTACATGAAAACAATAATCATAAATAGAGACAACAATAATCGACTGTTCCAGTATGAACATATCGGCGTGAAGCCTTAACATTTATGCTTAGCATGATTTCTATTGCATTCAAGGTAAATTCCACCTTCACAGTACAAATATCAACCTGAGATAACCATTAGGCAGTTCCATGGGATGATCCAGGCTACAAATATTCGGTGTACGCCCGCATGCCCGTCACTTGGCAAGTGCGTCACCTTAATTAACATCAAATATCAGATAGTTTGGGGTTTCGAACCCTCAGTTCCAAGTGTGGAAGTGTTACTTACCTCAAAACCAGCTAATACTACTCCACAGTGCCCTTGCCTCTAAATTCGGCCTTCGAGTGCTCCAAATCTACCAACAATCAGAAGTATATCATCATAATATGCTAAGGAACTAATCCCAATCGAAATTTATCAAAATACTCAAAAATCCAGAATTTGATCAAACCCGTCCCTCAGGCCCACGTCTCAGAACTCGATAAAATTTACATCACAAGAAACCTCGCTCTCCCAGGTGTCTATATATGCCAAGAACACTGAATTCGGAGTCCAAATGACCCCACAAATGCCCATTTTAAAGCCTCTTAATCCCAAGTCCTAATTATCCAATTTGCACTGATTTTTCCCTAAGTTTCCACCATAAATCCGACCTTTAATCACATAAAATGAGTTTAGAGTCCAAAAACCTTACCTCAATGAATAACTATCAAATCCCCTCTTCAAAAACCCTTCAAAATATTCAAACCCGGATGAAATATTGAGAAAGATGGATAAAATTCGTGAAGGCACACTTTTATACTTTCTGCCCAGTAGGTCCGCACCTGCGACCACTTACTCGCACCTGCGGATCCCAGGTGCGCACCTGCGGAAAATTGCAAGGACCTCAACTTCCGCACCTGCGATCGACCTCCCGCACCTGCGGCCTCGCAAGTGCGGCAATTACCTCGCACCTGCGGAAATTCCTTACTCAGCCAAACTTCCGCACCTGCGGAGCCATGTCCGCTTCTGCGGGACCTCACCTGCGGCTCCCTTCCGCAGGTGCGAAAACACTAGTAACAACAACATCAGCAATGGCAAAAACCATTCCAACTCCCCGTTAACCACCCGAAACCATCCCAAGCCCCTCGAGACCCCAACCAAACATACCAACGCATCATATATGATCATTCAAACTTAGTCGAGCCTTCGAAACATCATCCACAACATCAAAAATCCAAAAACACATCGAATTTAAGCCTATGAACTTTGAATTTTCTAAATTCCACCAATGATGCCGAAACTACCCAAAACAAATCCGATTGACCTGAAATTTTGCAAACATGTACAAAATAACATTATGAACCTGTTCCAACTGTCGGAATTCCATTCCCACCCCGATAGCCTATTTTCCACTGCCAACTTGCAATCACCAAAAACTAACTTTCGCCAATTCAAGCCTAATTCTACACCGGGCATCACAAAAATATTCCGAACACACTCCTAAGTCCCAAATCACCTAACGAAGCTATTCGAGCCATAAAAGCCGCATTCCGAGGTCGTTTCCTAATAAGTCAACTCCCAGTTGACTTTTCCAACTCTAAGGCTACTTTAAGAGACTAAGTGTCTCAATTCCTCCTATAACCACTCCGAACCCGGACTAACTAACTCTAACACATCATAAACAGTCTAACTAAGCTACAACAAGGCAGAAACAATGAAAATAATGCGTGTTCCACGTAACGACCGACCGAGTCGTTACACATACAATTTAAGGCACTCTAACAAGAATCAACACTGAGACTAAGCGTCACACTCTAGTGTCTATTGTGTTCAGATGTAACAACGTTAAGGGATTCTCTTCCTATCTCAGGCGATCGCCCATAAGTACCAACTAAAAACTATAAAACAAAATAAACAAAATCTAACTACACCTGGTTCAAGCAAAACCCTTGTAAAAGGACCACAGTCCAAAGAAAAACCAAGTGGGAGTTACTACACTACCTAAAATAGAAAAACTTTTTTTGGTATTTACTTTAGACTTACTTCCCTCAAGAAAACTGTTTAGGAAATCCGTCGTCAGGAAGAGTCCAACATATTTTTGATTTTTTTTGGTCGACTTAGACCCTCAAGAACCCCGTCGAATGAGATCCGTCGTCATTACAAGTCGACTTACATAATTAAACTACTACTTAAAAAAAAAAAAAAATAAACAAAAGAAAACATATAACAATTATGTTCCTACATATATACACATACAATGAAGTGTCCCCCACCCCACACTTAAAAGGAAGACATGTCCTCATGGCATACAAAATAAAGAACTGTGAGGTAAAGGAACTTTCCAGAAGGATCAATCTTGATCGGAGACCGTCCCCGGGTCCAGATGACAAGCACGACCCAGAGCCCGCAGCCAACCCATTATTTTTTTCTCTGATTTTGCATTTTGGGTGGCTAGCGCATCAACTCGCGACCCCAAGTCGGTGACCAAGGTACGCAAAACTGCCATCTCCTGCTCCAGATTGTCTAACTTATGAATCCGACGAGCCCTAGATGGGCCTGCTACATCGGCAATATGCTCATTAGTGGCCAGCTCCGCCCCCACTTCTACCTGTTCGTCCTCCTCCTCCTCAGGCTCATTCTCCTCGACAGCACCCCCAGGCGCCACATGTTCCTTCCCAGTAGTTATCTTATCTACTCGAAAGGCGGCCTCTATCGGCACTTTGCCATCTACCGCCAAATTTTTCGGCACCCGGGTTGCACGGCATAATCTAGTGACAAGAGAGGGGAAGAAGAAGCCATACCTCTTAATTGGATATCAAAAATCTACTCGTGCATGAGCTTTGCCACATCAAAGTCGTGGCCATTCATGAAACACCAGATCAAACAAGCCCGAGGAGCATTCACCTCCGTGGTGTTATGGGACGAGATCGGGCAGTTGTTGATGAGGTATAGCCAACACTTCGCTTCAAAGGTGAGTGCCGACGACTTCAACTTAGCCCCGTATTTATACCACTCAATCTCCTTGCCAGGGGCAAAAATAATTGGCAGGAACGTCTCCCACTGAGTGAAGCGTTTACCATACACCTCATATAAGTCATCCATCTCTGCCATGGGACCTGGCAGCCTGTAGGTTCTCCGAATGGATTCCACAGAGGCGTCAACATGCCTCTTCCTCACGATGACCACCTCATTCCTATGCTCCGAAACATTTTCATAAAATTCTCACACCACCATCACATTGGCTTCATCCGGTTCTTCAAAGAAAACATCCAACCGGCACCAGAGCAACTCATTGTACATGTGCAGACAGTCATGCCGGAGGGACGCTGTGTCCCTGCCACTTTCTGGTATTGGCACCTTTGATTCCTTCTCATCAAACTGTTCCCGAGCCTTAGTGGATACGAACTTGTTGCTATTATAAGAACGAGCATCAGTTGACAGTCGTGCACTGGATAATTCCCCTTGTCTGCTGGAGGAAGGGCCGGTGGTGGCACTTTCTGGGGGGTGACATATTATCTACAATAAGGAACATCGTTAGCGCAGTACAAAAGAAGTGACCCAACTGTAGTTACTCAGACTTCACCCTTACAATTGGTCACAATTATCATTGACATTCACTGTGGTATTTAAACAAACCCTTGGTGGGAATCATTCATCGGAGCCCCCAATTAATCATGTTATAACCCAATTACCCCCACAATTTCCCCAAAATCAACTAACTAAGGTAAGAAATATAACTCCATTATTACCATCGCCCACAAGAACTACATATACACTACAAATTACTTCTAAGAAAAGAGAAGAAAAACTACTACCTAACAAAGAATTAAAAAAAAACTAACAAAAGTTGGCAAAGAGAAAACATACCTATGGTGTGAGAAGATTGTGAGAGTTGAAGAAGTGTGTTGAAGGTTGAATTATCAATGAACTTGGGAGGATGAGGGCTAAGATTATTTTGGGGAGGGAGAGAGGAGTGAGTTTTGGGTTGGGGAGAGTAAGAGTTTTTGGAAGATGAGGTGTTTTAGGAGGAATATGAGAAGGGGGTTAGGGTTGGGAAATAAGAAATAAGAAAAAAAATTAAAATCAAAATGAAAAAAATAAAGAAAATTAACTGTCCAAACCTGTCCCGTAAACCTACAGGCGCGGTCTTAGCACGGTCATAGTGCGGTCGTAGCGCGCCCGCGCTAGTCGCATCGAGACGAGGCAGAAGGGAAGCCAATTAGCAGGGTCACTAGTGCGGTCCTAGCGCGGCTGCACTACTCCCAAGCAGACTGATCTTCGATATGCATGGTCCAAGCGGCCGCGCCTGAACCTAAAATTTTTTCACTTTTTTCTACCTTTTTCCTCGGATCGTCTGGACTTAACACTCGCCTAAGCTCACCTACATATGTTAGTACATACAAAAAGTCAAATAGTATTATAACTACAACAATTCACTACGCGTTGGGTTGCCTCCTAACCAGCACCTTAGTTAATGTCGTGGCACGATAATTACAACAAGTCAATGGGTTGCCTCCCATGCAACGCCTGATTTAACGTCGCGGCACGACGCATATGAGCGCATTTAAGGCTCGCTCGTCCTCTGAGGTTCAGTTAGGGCGTGTGATCGCAGAGACCAACTGACCAGAACAATGTGATCGCGGCTGGACTTCTGCGATCGCGAAGCACAATCTCTGACCACCTCCATCTAACAGTACGCGATCGTGGACTGATTCACGCGATCGAACACTTATGTGCTGCTGTAAAACCAGAAAACCAGCAAAGGACTTAGGCCATAATATGCCCGTTGGGCACCCGAAACACAGCCGAGGCCCCCGGTACCTCCAACAAACCTACCAACCAAACCTAATACCTTTATTCAAACTTGGTCGAGCCTTAAAAACACATCTCGTAACATCAAAATCATCAATTATGCATAGATTTAAGCCTAAGAACTTAGGAAATTTCTGGAATTCACATCCGACGCTAAAAAACGTCTAAACTCATCAGAATGACCTCAAATTTTGTACAAAGGTCATAAACGACATTCCAGACCTGTTGTCACTTTCGGAAATCCATTCCGAGTCCGATATCAAAATCTCACCTATCAACCGAAATCGTCGAATTTCTAACTTTCGCCAATTGAAGCCTAAATCCACAACCGACCTAAAAAACACATTCCGAGTACGCTCCTAACCCCGAAATCACCCAACAGAGCTAACAAAGTCGACGAAATTCTATTCCGGATCCGTCTTTACATAGCTCTAGATATGGCCAGATTTCTAAAGCTAAAATGCATATTTATGGACTATGTGTCCAAAATCACCCCAGATTTCATCACTCAACGCACCGACAAGTTATAATAACATAAATAGACATTGGAGAAGCAGTAAATAGGGGATCATGGCGCAAATTATTAAAATGACCGGCCGGGTCGTTACATCCTCCCCCTCTTAATAAAATCGTTCGTCCTCGAACAAGCATAGAATCATACCTGAAGCTGGGAAAAGATGAGGGTACTGACCCCGCATATCCTGCTCAGTCTCCCAAGTCGCCTCCTCGACTGGATGAGCCCTCCACTGAACCTTTACTGACGCAATATCCTTTGACCTGAGCTTTCTGACCTGCCTGTCCAATATAGCCACAGGCTTATCCACATATGATAGATCCTTGTCCAATTGGACTGAGCTGAAATCCAAGACATGAGTCGATCACCGTGATACTTCCGGAGTACGGAGACGTGGAACACCGGATGCACCCCTGCTAGGCTGGGAGGCAGGGCTAGCTCATAAGCAACCTCCCCAACACGTCGCAACACCTCAAAAGGGCCAATAAATCTCGGACTCAGCTTTCCTTTCTTCCCGAACCTCATGACGCCCTTCATAGGCGATACCTAAAGCAAAACCCAATCACTAGAAATAAATGCCAAGTCACAAACCTTCTGATCCGCATAGCTCTTCTGCCTGGACTGAGCTGTGCGAAGTCTCTTCTGAATCACCTTCACCTTGTCTAGGGAATATGATGTGTGGCTATAATTTAAAGCATCATGTGCCTTACATTTTATGTGCGCTAATGATAAAAATACACGTCGTATGTGCATAATGAGTCTATTTCATGTGTAGGTGAATTGGATATGGAAGCCGAGCTAAATGGATGCATAAACGTCAAAAATACGCTCAAGAGTCAAAAAGGAGTGAATCGGCTATAGCTGGGTGTTTGAGCTGTAAAGCCTGGTCATACCAGGCTTTAGCCAGGCGTTTAGGCTATAAAGCTTGGTGAGACCAGGTATTTGGGGGGCGTTTGGCCCATAACGCCAGGCATGGTCAGGCGTTAGCCAGGCGTTTGGCCTGTAACGCCTAGTCCCTGATCCGGCCCAGTCCGAGTTATGAAGGTTTTAAGTGTTTCCCGGTTTGACTAGAAGTATCCTACACATTTAGGGTTTGTCCCAAAATATATAAATAGACCCAAAAACACAACTTTGAAGGGGGGATGCTATTTTTGGAGAGAAGATACACACGGGATCATTAGGAAGCGAAGGATTTCTCAGTTTTCTTCATCTTATTCTAGTATTTTCAATTTATGCAACACTTATGCAATTGTTTGATTTTAGCATGAGTGACTAAACACCCATTGTTATGGGGTTGTGGTTTAGCCGTGAATATTGTTATTCGACAGTAATTTAACCTTGATTATAGTTCACTCAATATATGGTTGTTTCTTCAATTCTGTGTTTAATTGCTTAATTGTCTGGCCAGCAATTTGGTTCTATATACTATCTATGTTATGCTTGGGAAAGCCGTATATAGATTAGAGAAGAATTGAAGAGAGCGCGATCTTAACCCTTCAGGGGAGCGGATTTGTGGTTAGGATAGGAATATACCTAGTCACCGTGCTTAATTAAACATCGTAATCTTAGTGCGTTCTAATAGATTAATTTCATAGGAATATAGGAGTTAATCTATTGAGAATATGCGAGTAGTGCTTCGGGAGAAGGCTATGATAGCGTTTATCGATTAATTAGCAAGCATGAGTGAATTATATGAAGGGGAGAATTAATTAGAATGCAATACGAGTGGTGAATTGATCACAACCTTGGACTATTTGCCTCTACTGAATACAAAACAATACTTTTGTAATTGATAATTAGTTATTCCGTAGATTCGTAGTATAAATTAGTTACATTCCTGGATTTTATTTTGGATTGATTTAATAACAATTAGAGTGATTCAGCAAGTAGTTTACGCAAGTTCCTGTGGGTTCATCATTCGATTTAATATTATATTATTTTCTACGACCACGTATACTTGCGTGGGCGTTTGGGACCAACAGGTTTTTGGCCCCGTTACCGGGGACTTGAATATAGACTACTTTCTAGTTACTTGCTTTAATTGTTTATTTCATTGAGTGTAACGTCACGTGATTTTTGTTCAAATCTCAGGAACTTTGATTTAATACATAAGGTTAGAAGCTGGACAGACTTGACGGCTTTGACCCCGAACCTGAGAGAACATTTCACAGGAGGTTGTGAGAAGCAAGAGATACAGACAATATTCAGGACTTCATCCGATTTCCTGTGAACATGGCAGAGGTTGTTGTTCAGGAGGTGGAAATGCCCAGTATTTCTAATGTTACCTCCAGCATCGTGAAGCCCAGAATCACTGGGCACTTCGAGCTAAAATAGAGCATGATCCAGCTACTTCATGCAAACGGGCAGTTTATGGGTCTTCCACACGAGGATACTCAACAGCACATTCTGAACTTCTTGGAGATTAGTGATACTTATATCACTAAAGGGGTCACGCCAGATTATGTGAGGCTCACGCTTTTCCCATTCTCTCTATTGGGCGAAGCAAAGCGATGGCTGAAGGCAGAACCAGCTAATTCCATTATAACATAGAACGATTTGGCAAGAACATTTCTGGCAAGGTTCTTCTCCTCGGGAAAGACTGCAAAGATTAGGAGTGAGATAGTCTCCTTTAAACAGAAAATGGGTGAATCTTTATATTCAGCATGGGAAAGGTTCAAGGGTCTACTCGGAGATTGTCCTCATCAAAATCAGACAAATAAGGTGTTAGTTCACACTTTCATTGAAGGGCTCCATCCGCAAACAAAAATTGTGGTAGATGCAACAGCCGGAGGTCAGGTGTTGGAGAAGAATTATGATGAAATATTTGCATTACTGAATAAATTCTCCAAAAGCAATCTAGACTTGCAAGGTCAGATGGGGAGAAATGTGGTTCAATTGTCACCAGGGGTTCTTGAACTAGATGTGGTCTCAGCATTGTCAGCTCAGATTTCCACATTTACTAACCAAGTAAATCAGATGAACCTGATCATTAACAAGCAACAATCTCAACCAGTGCAACAGGCCCAACCAGTGCAACAGATTCAGGTATTTTGTGAAGTCTGTGGAGAGGGTCATTCGAGTGATTCATGCCCGGTTAATTCAGAGTCTGTCTGCTTTGTGGGTAACACAAATAGGGACAAGAAAATCAATATGGAAACACTTATAACCCCAACTGGAGAAACCACCCAAACTTATCTTGGGGTGGAAATCAAAGCACTCAGTATCATTACAGGCATCCAACACCTCAACAGCAGTACAAACCACCTCAGGCTGAACCATCAACAAGCCTTGAGGAGATTATGAAGAGAATGATGAACGACCAACTTGATTTCAATCAGAAAATAATGGATGAA
Source organism: Nicotiana paniculata (assembly GCA_005239505.1). Taxonomy (NCBI): domain Eukaryota; kingdom Viridiplantae; phylum Streptophyta; class Magnoliopsida; order Solanales; family Solanaceae; genus Nicotiana; species Nicotiana paniculata. The sequence goes on along the minus strand of ML324539.1, from coordinate 1,600 downwards.
CACCAAGCCCAGACTGTAGCGATGAGAAATTTAGAACGTCAAGTGGGGAAATTCGCCAGTTCTCAAAATACCCGACCAACGGGGGCTCTTCCAAGTGACACTGAAGCTAATCCTAAAGCATTTGTTAATGCTATATCATTGAGGAATGGGAAGCAATTGGATGAAGTCCAGTCCAAAAAGAGAAAGCAGGTAACTTTTAATGAGAAACCAACCACTATTGAATCAACATCAGACAACCTGAAAGAATCAGATAAGCCAGCAAAGGAGGCGGTGGCTGAGCAACCCCCATAATTTTTTACGAGGCCACCCCCTCCATTCCCTCAAAGGTTGCAAAAGGTGAAAGATAATGCAGCATACAAAAAGTTTCTTGACCTCTTGAAGCAGGTACAAATCAATATTCCACTGGTAAACATTATGTAGGAGGTGCCCAAATATGCTAAATACATCAAGGACATTGTGGCCAATAAAAAAAGGCTGACTGAGTTCGAAACCGTGGCGCTCACTGAGGAAGTTAGCTCAAGAATTCAAATCAAGCTACCTCAGAAAATTAAAAGATCCGGGTAGTTTTACTATCCAAATCTCAATTGGTAAGCATGCAGTCGGGCGAGCTTTGTGCGATCTTGGGGCTTTCATTAATTTGATGCCGCTATCTGTGTTCAAGCAGTTGTGGTTGGGTGAGCCACGCCCAACAACAGTGATTTTAAGATTGGCTGATCGCTCCCTTGCTCATCCTGAGGGAGTAATTGAAGATGTGCTGGTTCAGGTGGGCTCTTTCATATTCCCAGCTGATTTCATTATCTTGGACTATGAACCTGATCAGGAAGTCCCATTTATTTTGGGGTGTCCCTTCCTAGCTACGGGCCGAGCTATCATTGATTTTTGTGAAGGGAAAATGACGATGCGAGTTGGTGATCGAGTGGAGGTGTTTAATGTTTATAAGGCACTCAAGTTACCTATCCACTATGAACAGCTATCCATGATTACTGTAGTGGAAATCAAATAGGGGTCAATGGTTCCCTACATGAGTCCTGTTGACCCTCTTGAGCGAGTGTTGCTTGGGGATGAAGAAGACTGTGGGGATGAAACAAGTGGAGACATTGAGAAAGTTCTTGAAGTATCCTGCAGTTAGCTCCACGGGCTAGGAAAATTTGAAGAGTTGAACAAGCCTGTTACTCTAACCCCTCCTAAGCCATCTATTGAAGAGGCTCTAAAACTGGAACTCAAACCTCTTCCAGCACATTTACGCTATGCTTATTTGGGGAACTCTAAGACATTTCCCGTGATCATCTCTTCCAGCCTGACCAATACACAAGAACATAAATTGCTTAGGGTACTTCGTGAGCACAAAAAAGCGATTGGGTGGACCATGCAGATATTAAGGGAATCAGCCCATCGTTTTGCATGCATAAAATCTTTTTGGAAGATGTACATCGCTAGAGTGTTGAGCATCAAAGGAGGATGAATCCCATCATGAAAGAGGTAGTGAAGAAAGAAGTCATAAAATTGCTGGATGCAGGTACCATTTTTCCTATTTCTAACAGCAACTGGGTGAGCCCGGTTCAATGTGTTCCCAAAAAGGGAGGGATGACCGTGATTGAGA